>PVHY01001722.1:0-147468 GCA_004024945.1 Uropsilus gracilis
AGAAAGAGAGAGAGAAAGAGAGAGAGAAAGAGAGAGAGAAAGAGAGAGAGAAAGAGAGAGAGAAAGAGAGAGAGAAAGAGAGAGAGAAAGAGAGAGAGAAAGAGAGAGAGAAAGAGAGAGAGAAAGAGAGAGAGAGAAAGAGAGAGAGAGAAAAAGAAAGAGAGAGAAAGAGAAAGAGAGAGAAAGAGAAAGAGAGAGAAAGAGAAAGAGAGAAAGAGAGAGAAAGAGAGAGAAAGAAAGAGAGAAAGAGAGAGAGAAAGAGAGAGAGAAAGAAAGAGAGAAAGAGAGAGAGAAAGAAAGAGAGAAAGAGAGAAAGAGAGAGGGAGGGAGGGAGGGAGGGAGGGAAGGAGGGAAAGAAGGAGGGAGGGAGGAAGGGAAGGAAGGAAGGAAGGAAGGAAGGAAGGAAGGAAGGAAGGAAGGAAGGAAAGAAGGAAGGAAGGAAGGAAGGTCAGAAAGAACCATTTACTAAGAAATAAGAATGTCTTTATTAGAAATCTAAAGGATTTTTCTTCATGATTATCCAACTCAATTAGTTATGCAATCATTTTATGGTTATTCTAGAAATTCCAGTATGAATCCTTAACGAAATCTAATAAAGTTCCCTGAAACAATTTTAAAGTTTTAAAGTTTCCTGAAACAATTTTACTGCCATTAGCCTCCTCTGCTATCTTTCATCTATGGTTATATATTTTATCTCTGTAAAATATTGCTGTTATTGTTTTATACAGTCAATATATTTTAGTCATATATTTACCCTTTCTATTGCTTTCCTGTCTGTTTCTGTGTTTTATGACTTTTTTTTCAGAATATTTTTTCTTCTGTTTGAAGCATTTCCTTTAGTGTACATCTTCTCACTCAAAAATATTCCAGATTCTAAAGACATTTTCAGAAAGTCATGTTTGTTTCATTTCTAAGGATATTTTTGTTATGCATAGAATTCTAGGTTGGTGGTTATTTCCTTTTGGTTCTTTAAAACACTAATGTAACAAAAGTTCTAAAGTACTGCTAATAGCCATCTGAATTTCATTCTCCCATTGGGGAAATCAATTGCTACTCTTATAGTTGTTTTTCTAAAGGTAGCCTGGGGTAAACACACACACACACACACACACACACACACACACACACACACACATTTACCAGATATCGGAAGAGAACAACGGGCCAAACAACCAACAACGAACATCAACTTAACCAACCAACAAATTGCAGAAAAATGGGAGATTGAGTGACTGGGGATGCAGAGGGGGGATATGGAGGGAGGAGGGATCAATTAATGCACAATTGTGACAAATCAACAAAATGAATTTAAAAAAAATAAAGGTAATATGCTTTCTTTGTATTTGTTTTTCTTAGAAATTTTGTAAATAAGTGCCCACATATATTACTCTTTTCAAATCCTGCTCATAGTTTACAATGCTCCCTTAGACCTCTAAGTTAATATCTTTTACAAGTTTTAGAAAATCACAGTCATTATATCTTTAAATCTTGTTTCTGAAATACTGTCTCTTTATTCTCCTACAGGTGTACCAGTCACAGCATATACAGAATCAGCTATGTTCCTGGTGACCCTGACTTTCTTTTCTTCATTTCCTATTTTCTTTCTTTTATACTTCAATTTGAATATTTTCTAGTGACATTCTAGTTACTAACACTTTTTTTGGTCATATCTATCTGTGTCTATCTATTGAGTTCATAATTTCAGATAATAAATTTCTTAATCTCTAAGGTATTAATTTTAGTTTTAAAAATAACTTTCAATTATCTTATATAATTCCAAACTTTCCTTATATTATTTTATAAAATGTAGAAAATCAAAGAAAGTTTATTCTTTCTTTCTTGAGAAAAGAGAATAAGGGCTGATCATCTTAATCCAATTAGAGATGTGAATCTGGACCATTTTGCAAGTTTTGTCTTAATCTATCCCAGGACACCCCTTGTTTCTAGCACATAGCTTTTCAGAGCTCTTAACTGAATCTTGTATATTTACCTCCTCAGGACTCAAACTCTATTCCTTGTTTTCTTAGAAAAGATTGCAGAAAATCCCATTTAAATGCTTTTATCTTACTCTGGTACCTCATGGAACTACAGATTTTAGCCAGTTTCTAAAGAGGAAATCAAGTGAACTGTGTTCGAGTTCCTCAAATCCCCATAGTAACATTTTAAACTCAAAGACCACAGACAGGTCCATTCTTTTCAAATCAGCCATTTTTCTATTTTTCCACTTGAGCCAGACTGGAAGCTGAACCTTGTGTTCTAACCCAAAACTAATCAATGGCACTGAAAAAAGGCAGCAACTGAATTTCAATTCATTCTTCCATGATCTAACATCTTCAAGAATCCTAACTCTTCAAATTCTCATCAGGTCCACATTGCCTTTAAAACAATTATTCTTAAATTGTATTCTGATTTCTGTTTGTTCCTAGCAGATTTAGTTTGCCCACCCTCCAATTTCATCTTAACTAGAAGCAAAATTCCAGTGGTTTTTTTTTTCCTTTTTTCCCTTTTTTAATATCACCTTTTCCTTCTTCCTGGTGTAGCCAAGTCATCTGTTTTAACAACTCATTGGACATACTAGAGACTGCCCTAATATTTGTTACCCAGATAATAATATGTGAAATCAGCTAATTTTCGAATAAGAGTTTTGACAATCAAATCCCCTAAATATAGAATCCATAAAGTTTTGAAATTATAGTTTCCCTTAAAATTTTTAATGTGTTAAAATAAATTTACTAAGCAAAGATCTTTTTACTATATTAGAGCCTTCCTCCTCCTTATCAATCCACAGTTCTCTTTGCCTTTTCTCAGTCATCTCCATAAATTGAAATCATTGCTTTGGTATGAAAATCATTCTGCATTGGCAAGGAAAAGAAAATGATTTGTTGGGAATAATTTATCCTCTCTACAGGAACCAGCAAGTATCCTATTGTGTTCCTTTTACATTCATCTTATAGATGAAAAAAGTGAGATTCAGAGATGTGAATTCCATTGTCCAAGATTAAATGACTAGAATATGGTGGAGTTATTTCATTCAAACATAGCATATCCTAGAAAAAAATATGCAAATGCCAATATTCTATAATGGGAGAGAAGTGAGTTTTATGGATTATTGAGTTCTTTTCTGGAAACATACAGGTTCTGATTTCTACTAAAACTGAAAACAAACTTTCCTAAACACCTAGAGCATTCCAAATTTAGATTTTATAGGCTTTTTTTCCCTGCCCCCCATACCATCTCTTATGCACCTTTGACCCTTTTCCCTATCCCTCCCAGTTAACTTCAGAAACCAGTCTTAACTTACATAATTTGTATAAGTCTCACTAATTTGAGTTACTTTTAGTTCCTTGACTTGCATATTATATAAATGTCTAATATTTGTCTTTGTCTCTCTGACTTGCTTTACTACACAAAATTCCCTTGAACTCCCTCCAGTTTGCTGTAAATGACAAAATTTAATCTTCCTTTATGAGTTCAATAACATTCCATTGTGTGAATACCATATTTTCTTGATCAGATTTCATAGATTATTTTTACACTAAAGGCAATATAATTTGTAAGTCAACTGAAACTCCTTTAGGACTTTTTGTGGTAAGTTAAATAGACACTAATATGAGACACTTAGCTGTATATAGTAAATACAGCTTCTCATAGGCACAGAAGAGTCAGGAGTCACATGTTGAGTGGTTACATGTTTATTGGGAACATTGTGTTGAGCTGATCTAACAACAGAGAACTCTTCAGCAACAGTAAGAAATAGACCTGCCTTATCCCTTCAAACCTGAGACTTAGTTAAACAAAAAAAGGTTAAAAAACTCAGACATGCTCTTCAAGCAGCATGAGTAAAACCTCAGATGGGAGAGAATTTCAAACAACTCCTTTCTTTGACTGTGGTTTGCAAATGAATAATGTCTTCAGCAACTTCCTCAGAGGTGGAAACCTACTGCCCCTCATCAGTGGAGGATCCTGAGCAAGTTCTTTCACTTCATTTCATTTAAACATTTATAGATGTAGACGATCTGTAACAGAAACATGACTGATGATCTACAATAGTGACAATATTAACATCTAGCAATTACTGAGGAATAGCATGCTGCCTTCTGCACTAAGCAATTTGCATTAATTTTAAATAACTCTTTTCTATGAGATAAGATGGCATTATTTCCATTACATGAGAAACAGGTTCAAAGTTAAGTCATTTGCTCAAATTTGCATGGCTGCTAGAGTTGAGATTGCAAATTCATACATTCTATCTTTCTACTTAGACTTCTCGTAATCGTCCGTGAATGTTGGTAGCAACTGAGAAGTTGACATATGTCATCTGCCCAACTTTGGAATTTTCCAGGCATTGGTGAACATTTGTCTACATTGATTTATAAAATCTCTCCAAATTCTGCTTCTATCTTTACTGCCTTAGGAAAATCACTGGCTACTTTCATTGAGTAATTTGAAATATCAATTCCCCCTAGTTAATTTTCAAATGATTTGACTGAAGTCACATTTAACGTCTTTTGTGCCTGGAATTTTTGAAACAACTCTATCCAATGAGGTCCTTCTCATCAAATACTTATCTGCTAAACACTTCTTGGTGTCTTGGTGTCAGAGAAATGAAAAAAAACACAGCCCTGGGCCTCAGGGAGTACCTGATGTCAGAGAAGGTCATCAACTCAATGGGAGAAAGATAAATGCTGTATTGAAGAAATTAGTTTCAGATGAAGGATCCTTAAAAGTTTAGTTCTCATGCCATTCTCAGGACACAGGATAGTTGCTGTCAAACTTGACCAATTCACAGGTAGAAGAGATGGTCTTCCCTTTTCCTGTTTACCAAGAGAAGACCCAGACATAGACAGTCTACTTGTCTATTTGAGTGATCAAAATCCCCAGGAAAATTTCTCCTCCTAAATTTACCAATGTAGCATCATCTATGTACCATTTAGATTTTATTCTACACTAATACAAAAATATCCTAAGAAAGATAAGCACTTTTATTTTCTTTCAGACCTTGGTAATCAATGTGAAGATGACAAGAAAATTTGTGGTAAGTTAAATACTAACAAGTTTAAGTGTTCTTGAATCCAAATTCTTCCAAATAATAGCTGTATGATTCTAAGCATGATACATCCCCAATCATGTCCTTACTTTCCTCATTGTAGACAAAGAAAACACAGCTGCATAGCTATTCTCCTTGATTTTTGATGAGAATCAGAGGAGAAATTATATGAGTGGACCACTGGTGTGGGCATCATTTGCCAGAAAGTATAGCCTGAGAACATATATAGTTCCTGAGGTTAAATAAGGGATCACTGAAAACAACATTTTTCAGCCCCCTCACCACATTAAAGAGAGGACAGTCATACCTGACCTAATATATATGCATTTTTGAGGCAACCTGTACTTTTCAAGACATTTGAGACCCCCTTACCATTCTTACTCTATCACCACTGGTGAATTAGACTAAATTTGAGTCTTGGCCCCAAAACTAACAGGCAATCAAAAACACTTCTGGAATAACTAAATCTGCTTTTGAAAACCTGAAAGAGAAATAAAAGGACTCAAGAGGTAGATTGGGATCAACCCCCAATAAGGTATTAAGCAAGGTCTCAGTAGGGAAAAAGATGCACGTATTTGAATGATTATATGAAGTCTATTTTTAATGGACTCTTTACGAAGATGCCAACATCTTATTCTTTAAATTCAAGAATGTAGAACTGTGAGAAAATAAAAATATATCACCTAGCTTGTGGTATTTTATTATGGAACCCCTAGCAAGTAAATATATAAGCTTAAGAAATGTTAAATAAGAGTATCATAACATAATATCCAAAATGTCCAGCACACAATCAAAACTCACTCATAATATGAAGAACCAGGAAAAGCTCAGGTTGAGTGAGAAAGGACAATCAATAGATGCCAACACTGAGATGACAATGATATTGGAATTATCTGACATGAATTTTAAATCATTTACTATAAAAATCCTTCAATGAACAGTTAAACTTTACAGGATAAGAGCAAATTAATAAAAATATACTTTAAAGAGGAGAACCACAAAATCTCAACAAAGATATAGAAGATACAAAGAAAAACCAGATAAGAATTTTAGAACTGAAAAATGCACTAACAGCAGTCTTTGAAAACTCAGTGGATAGAATCAGTAGCAGAATGGAAAAGACAGCAAAATCAATAGAAATTATCTAATTTAAATAGAGAGAAAATAAACTGAAAACGAGTGCAGTTTCAGAGACCCATAGGATTATAACATAAGGTGTAACATTTTTTTCAGTGTTATAGAGTAAGAGGATAGGGTTGAAAAGATATAGAAAAACAACGACTAAGAAGTTCAGTGAATCTCAAGCAGATTAAAGTCCTATGATTGGGGCTTCTGGATGGCTGGGGAAATCATTTGAATCATCTGAATCACCTGGACATTTTAATTCCTGCACTGCCATGTGTCAGCTGCTCATATTTGGGCAGGTCACTTCACCTCTCAAACCCTCAGTTTGCTCATCTGTAAGGGTGAAGACACCATCAAAGGGATGAGCTACACAGCACAGCTCAGAGAATGCTAATATCCTCTCAGAGGCTTCCAGATCACAGTCTGAGGTTCACAGCATTTGAAATAAAGAATGTTCTCTGGGAAAAAAAAAAAAAAAGATTCATTCCTGTATCTTCAGTTTTCATTTTACCCTGATAGAGACTTGCAACTTCTGTGTGATTCTCTTGGCACTGGCCTTCCAGAGAAACTGCAATGGAGAGAAATCCTGGGGCATCTAGGGATTCCTGGCTGTTGGCTCCCTAATAAATGCAGTCTTTCATCTGCATCTAGGAGAGAGTTTTGTCCTTCTAAAATTAAAACACATTTAAATGCATTTTTGTTTTAAACGTCCTCAGACCTGTGGGAGCTCGCTGCTAAAAGAAGTGTGATAAACTCCCCCATATCTTTTATATATATATATATATATATATATATAACATATATATATATATATATATATATGTTAGCCAAGTTAAAAAAAAAAAAGACACCCAGTCTGCCAGGATTCATCTCTTGGAAATGACAATAGCCTGTTTCAGACTTTAAAACATCTAATTTGTAAGTCATCTATTTTTACAAAGGGCAGGGAAAGGGGTAGGCGGGGAAATATACAATCTCATTAAAATTTTCAGGACAATTTAATGAGGATGGATTGTCTTCATTTTACAGTTGATGAAACAGGGGTTCAGAAAGATTAAGCAACTTCTTCAAGGTCACACTACATGTTAATAGGGAAACTGGAATATAAAGCTAGCTTTCTCTGAAGGCAAATCCCATGCTTTTGTTACTGGCTATAGGAGTCCCACTGATATCACAAGGAGCAGGAAAAAACAAAAAAACACTACCAAATTTTAGTGAGAGAGAAATAATAGACACAGCTAAATAATAACAACAATTTAGCATAGGAAGTCAGGTCTTTAAAATACTCTCACAGGGAGACAAGTGGGCTTCAGGTGGTTTTCACCCATCAACACCATCCTCATTTCATTTTCCTCCCTGTTACATATACAATTTAGAATCATTTAAAAGTCCCCTCTTTTAAGCACATGAAGTACTAAGGAGCAGTTTAAGGCTCTGCCTCAATTCCCCAAGTCAAAGAAGGGTCCTCTGTGGAGTCATTGCCTCTTCCTGACACCAGGGTGCAGGTGTGAACATGCAGCACAGATCTGGTTTGACCTTGGATTTCAGTAATCAGTGGTGGAGGATATCAGGTTCAGGATTTTCTCAGTTCTGAATTCACCTGATGGCCACAACTCAGTGTGGACAGAGTTCTGAATGGATCTCTCTGGAAAGTGAATTCATTTTTGTGTTCTTTAACCAAATTGTACTGAACACCTTCTTCAGACTAAAATGAGTTGAAATGAACATATATTTTTGTAAATTAAGCCAAATTATAAAACTAAGTCTCACTGAAGGAATTGTTCACACACCAAGTTTCAGGAGCCAAGATCCCAGCCTTATCAAGTGCTCTCCCCAAAAGGCAGGGGGTAGCAGATTTTCTTCTATGAAAACACAGATAGTAACTGTTTTAGTCTTTTGGGGTTTTTTTTCTGCCTCTTTCATATTACTCAGCTTTTTCCTCTTGGCATAGAAGGCATAAAAGTCTTGGGCAATTTTTACTGAATGATCATGGCTGTGATCCAATAAATCACTACTTACATGATGTAGCAGTGGCCAAATTTGATCCATTGGTGAATCTGCCTAGTCCCACAGCAGGTCACTCCCTGGGTTCACACAGCATCTGCCAGGTCCTTATATTTCTCACTCACGAATCCTCCAACTCAATACAAAGCACCTACTTGATTTTCCTCCTCTCCCTGACATTATGACTCCACACAAAATCCAGACTCTAAAACTCAGTGTTCTGATATTAATTTGCCTCTCTTTTCTCTTAGGATGAGATTTGTTACATGTGTACAAAGCAGGTCTGCTGATCCAAAAGGAGAAATGGCATATTTTTGCTACAAGAAACCTGGCAGTGAGAGCTCCCCAAAAGGCTTCCATTGATCACATGACTCAATTCTCAGACTCCCAAAGTCCAAGAGGAACATGTGCCCAGAATCTGCAAGGTACTCCTGTGATTTTGGTAAGGAATGCATATTTAAGGTGATTGTCACTGGCATCTTCTCTGCCATGCTGCTATCTAGTCCCCACAGAACACAGGGGGCATGGAGACTCAGAGCAAAAAGGTTGCTTCCTTTAGGATTATGTACACCCACGACCTTCTGCTTTGCTCTGTCACCTTCTCTGGGTGAACACAAAATGGAGAATCTGATTAGACTGATTTGTCATCCTTTCCTCTGGAGGAGCCTCACTGAGTAGAGTCTTTGTCTACACCATACACCATGCCAACCACTGCTCTAGGCACTGGAGATTGCTCAGTAAACAAAAGAAAAAGTTCTTGCTGTTACGAACAATTGTGGGCAGGAGGACAAAAGCAGAAGATCCATCTATAATCTTTTAGACAAGGAAGAAAGGACATTTATTATTGGAGGAAAAGGTGCTATTTTAGATACGATTACCAGAAAAAAAATAATTCTTGATGAGGTGATATTTGGGCAGAGACTTGAATGAAGTAGGGGAGTGAACCATATAACACCCTGAGGAATAGTATTTAAGATATGGGAAAGAACAAATGCAGAGACTTGGTGTGGGAGCACATCTGGCAATTTGGAGACCAAATCAGGGGCAGAATGGTAGAGAGGGAGAGATGTACCAGATGAGGTAAAGGGGAAAAAAGTGGAGAAAAGAACCAAATAAAAGGATTTTTGTAGATTTTGGGAAGGATTAGGGGTTTTGTTGGGTAACCATCCCATTCCAGTCGACATTTGTACTGCAAGCAATCTTCATTGCCAATTGTAACGGCAGCATCAGGTTCACCAATCCGTGGAGGTTCTTTATTGATTTTAGCAGTTTCATAGATACATCAGGCGAGACTAGGCCAGGGCCAGGGCCAGCATGGGGGTGGGGTGCAGAGAGGCAGATGAATCTCTTAGGAATCTTGACACTTTTGCTCTGACTTTTCTCTCATTCTCTCTGGCATTCTCTCATGCTCTGGCTCATGCTCATGCTTATGCTCTATCACGCTTTTTATCCCCTACCTCCTAGGTTCCTAGGTCCAGGTGTGCACACTCACACTGGGTCACACAATCATGGGGAAGATAAAACACTACAGGTGCTAGACTTGTAGACTAATGGAGGAAAATCCTAACACAGTTACCCTACAGGTTTTATTCCAGATGAGGTGAGTAGTTTTCAAAGGGGGAAGCATATACTATGACTTGTGTTTTTCAAGATTTGCCCTACCTGCTACTTCTTTACAGTGGAAAAATAAGGAAGGAAAACACAGGTGAGAGTGGGAGCCCTATTAGCAAACTACAATAGCACAGAGAAAAGATGCTAATATTTTGCAACAGGGTGGTAGCTGTGGAGTTGGTGAGATAATTCCTTTTTAGAGTCAATAGAAATTACTGATGAGGACAATGTGAGGTGAATAGTGTGTGGAGTGAATGTTGACTGCCAGGTATGGAGTGCATGCACAACCTCTCCACCCCCTTTTTTGTACCAGCTATTGCTATGGTAACAAGCTGCAGTGGGTACAGGCTGGCAATACCTTGGCCTCAGCTGCACTTTGTATTGTTTGTCTTTTGTCCCTGGGCATCTGGATATTTTTGCAAGCCTGGCTAGCCCAGAAAGTTCACACCTTGGGGCAATTTTGACCAAAGGTTGTTGGGACAGGAAAATATACAGACCTTATAAAAGAGTCTGCTCTGAATCTGAAGTTCCAGGAAGCCGTAGCAGTAACCAGCTCAATCACATAGATGCCTGTGGACATGCCTGTAGACATGATGTTCCTACTTCCATTATATGCTTCCCAGTCCCTCACTACTGAGGTTTTAATTCCCTTCCCAAAATAACTACCTCCTGCAAGTAAATCTTTGCCTGAGACTCAGTTTTTGGGTCTCTATTGAAATGTGGAGGGGTGTGTTTAGTGAGGGAGGTGGATATAGAGTTTAGCTTAGGTAGAACATATGAAAGTCTGAGTTGTCCACAAGGCCTCTAGGTGGAGGTGATGAAGAAGCAGTGGATGGCCTGAGTCTGGAATTCAGACCACAAAGCGCAAAAGAAGTGTGGATACTGATCTCCAGGTACCCTATGTCGGGGTGTAGTGGGCACTGCTATACTCATAGACTCCATCCATCTTCCATCTCTCCCTGAATTGGTACCATATTGTGTCCTGACAAGGACATAATGGCACAGACACAAATGGCAGCACTTGCCATGCTTGTCCATATTCTAGCTCCGGCAGGTATCGTGTCTACATGGCATGTGAGTTGTGTGAATAAAAGTGGGACAAAGAAAATCAACATGCCATCTTTACAGAAAGATATGGTCTGTTGGGAGCCTTTTCCCTTGAAGTTCCAGGAAAAGAAAAAAAATGAGGTGAGAGAATGATGGGGGAGGCAGAGAGGATGAGCAACCATGTCCCCAGGAGCACCTCTGACCATACCCTAGCCTCCCTCTCCACGCCAGTCTGAGCCTGGACAACTGAGACACTGTAGCGACAGGACGTGGCTTCTGTTTTCATTTCTATTTTATTTGCCCAAATGAAAACTACAATTACTGAGCAGTTATACATCCCCATGTGCTTGAGGGATGCTGTCCCTGGCACATTTGCTATCCCCATTTGGAAAATTCACCCATAAAAGCATCAGACTCGCCTGCATTGTATATGGAAATCTGCAATGTCATCCATTGTGCAAGGAATAAAAATTCACCCCAGGGTACCAGTTTTAATAAGGTTTAATTAGACCAATTTGTACTAAGCTGAGGTTTCCATTCTGCAATTTGACAAGCAGCTTGAGCTTGTTCACTACATTTTTATGTTCGGGAATTTCTGTATCTCAAACAAAAGGTCAAATGGAACATAAAATTCTATCCAAAAGACTCCTAAAGGCATAGTGAATCTCTATAGTCCTGTGTGTATGTGTGCATGTGTTGTGTATGTGCGCATGTAAACTCTTCATCATTACTGATGAAAAAGGGTTTCTATGGACTCCCTCCTATGAGTGGGGTCTAGGGGAGCAGATGAAATTGCAGACTTTGCTGATAGCTCATGACTCTGTTTCCTACAGACTCAGGGAAAGACTTCACAGTCTCTTAACACAGAATACAAGCAGTGATCAAAATTCACATGGTCTTGGTTTAACAGATAGGCCATCTTGTCTGGGGATGGCAAATAAATTGCATTATTATCCTTAGAGACTGTTCTTACATTGCATTATCTTTAAAATATACAGCTAAGTTGATTTTACTAATTGAACTTTGACACCATAAAGTTGTGCAATACCTTCTTTTTCAGGGAGTGTTGACATCGGACATTCTAGACGGTCTATCTAGAGATTAGAAGGTATGTTCCATGCCCAACAAAGGTCCACATCAGAGCCAGTCTCTGTGATGGTGCACTCGGAGGGACCCACTTGTTTACGTTAGCAGTAACATCAGAACACCCACGTGTCCACAAAATAGACTTCCTTCAGATCTGATATCATGCCAGAACCACCAAATTAGAAGTTAACTATTGGTTGAAGATATTAAAATTCAGAATACTCAAGACAATTTGTTACTTGAAACTGATAACACATAGATCTCAACACATCACAAACATATTTTTGACAAACTGATTCTTGAGGAAGAAACCATTTCAGGAGCGGAGGAAAGATGTGAAAGAAACTTGAAAGGTGGCAGAGGGGACTACTTGTAGAAGGGAGCATGGCACAAATTAATCACTGACATGACAATTTGTTTTAACTCAGTAAAAAAATCTTAGGAAGGCGCATTGTGCTGTTTATCCCAGGGAAGAACTGTCATTGGTCTGTCTGCATGCTCCATTCCAACTACTGTCATATTGGACTGGAAATACTGAGATCCTGTGGTGTGTCAGTGAAGACTTTTCTCCCTCTCCCAGAGAAGGAGCTTGAGCATGGGAGTGAGGCCAGTCCTACTATCCAGGGCACTCCTCCTTTCGGCATGTGCATAGCCTGGCCTTTGAATAATGCTACCTGGAGCACCTTCTCTCACCCATGCACCACATTAGGTCTACACAATCCCAACCTCCAGTCAAGCATGCACTCAGGTTGAAAGACAGACAATCCACTTGAAATTTTGCTCCTACGTCCAACAGCCTCCACATCTGGACAACAGATTACTGCTTTGATGGAGCTCCATGTAGCCTTTTAAAATAGGGACCCTGCTCCATGTGTTATAAGGCATTTTTCAGAAGACAATGTAGGTCAGATCATGCAGTTCAGAGAATGGATTTTCAGAACTGGATTTTATTTCCCTGCATTTGTTTGATGGCAACATAGATAACACATCTGCACAACTCCTGCCTGACACAGCCCCTCCTGAAATATGGCTGCAGAATATAGATTTGGTTGTATAAGCTGCATCCTTGCTATTTGCCTTACAGTCTCTCCCTGTCTGAGCCTCTTCTTTCATAGTGAAAAGGAATTGTGTTCTTATGCTTGAAGGAGCAGAAACAGATGAAGTTGTATGTGCTACTGATATAAAGATAATAAATGTTGCTATGTGAGAAAAATAATATGTATTTATACTCCTAGGCAAACATATCCATACACTTACTCTCTCAGATAATCCAAATGAGCTAGCCATATAAACAATAAATCACATAACCAATTTCAAGGAAAACAAGCTTCATGTTGGAAAATTACATTCAAAATATATGCGCTTAAAATCAAGTAAATACAAAAATTTTAACATTCAATAAATTAGAACTTAGAATCCTATGAAATGTAAGATTCCCAAAATTTGCAAAAAAAATTAATTTTATGCAAGTTTTTTAGGATAAGAACTAAAATGTAAGCTAATTTTATTGTTGTGACCATTTTGTTATAGATGCAAATGCCCCATTATTATGTCTGACACTAATACAATATTATGTTGATTACATCTCAATAAAATAGATCAATTACTCAATTCAATTGAATAAAGAAAACTGTTGAAAAATGTAATGTATGTCTATCATATTCTGTGATATTTTTTCCCCAAATGAAGTACATAAATAGCAAATTAAGAGCAAATTAATATGGAAATTATTTCTCTCCTGGTATTCTTCTCCATAACCAAATACAAAGTGAAACTGCTAGAGCTCCCCTAACGCTCCGAAACAGCTCAAGTGTAGCAGATACCTCCCAAAGGCTGGACACTCTAGTTCTTCTGGGGTGCTCAACTGACCCCCAACTTCATCTCCTTTAGCAAAGCCCAAGTCAAAGAGACACAGGGATCATGTTAGGGGGAGAGGAATGAGGAGCAGGGAGCAAGGAGGGCTCAATAGGTAAACCAATACTGGTTTAGGGTCTAAACTCACTGGCCAGAGCCTTTGAGAGGAATGACTCAGGATATTAACAAACCATTGAGAGGTTTTTCCCCAGTGTGTTACTGAGAATCACAGGGTGAAAAAAGTCATGGGGATACATCATGAAAACTAAGTTTCTCATTTGGTAGTAAATGAGTTACTCTGACTAGGAAAACACATCTTCCCCAAGTTTCATCACATGAAACACTGTGGAGAATGGTCCTCTGTGTGGTCAATCTGCTGGTCTGCCCATGTCTTCCCAAGGTTCCGGGGGAGATAGGAGTAGTCAGTGCTGTGCACAAGTATCTTTTAATCCCTCTCACTTTGATTCTTATCACAGTCATGCTGAGAACAAGGAAAGAGAAGAGCAAAGACGTAAGATAACTTCCCTCTTTCTGACTACCTTCTAGAAGTGCTATGGATTCATGATAAACATCAGGATCTTCTGAGTCATGGTCTCACATGTAGTGGAGCTTGGGCAGAGCCACCTCACATCCGCAGCTCATAGGGAAGCAGTGGTTACAGCCCCTAAAGGGAGTGTGACAGCCTTCTGGTGACTTCCACTCCCTGTCATGTCTAACCACCCACCTAAACCAGAAGGAGCGATTGAGTATTTGATTTAAACATCAGTATCCTATTTTTCAAATTACATGTAGGAACATGGTGAAAATGATAATATAACAAATGGTATTTACATTCATGGAGCCAAAGTGAAACTTTCTCATCGCTACAAACATTTGCTGAAGCCTAGAATTTCACTGCTGAAAGTACCACTTGGAGCAATGACTTAGTGAGCCAAGGAAGCAGAGAAGCAGTTCACACCAGTTTTAAGGCATGGTGAGGATATGACACAGAGATGTTAAAACATAAAATAGCTCCACCTGGAATGCCAGGTGAGCTGAGCCTCCAGGCCTCTTACCTGCAGGTATGGTCAGAGCTGCTGTCACTAGCAGACTCCCAGTCTAGACCCTAAGAATCCGCTCTCCACAGTCGGCCACAGCCAATTCAACAACCATTGTGGTTACATGGCTCTCCCCGGACCCCTTCTGGTAAATCTGCCAGCGCTCAGCAGGCCTGGAAAGTGCCTCCTCACTCATAGTCAACAGTGAAGGTTACATGCAATAGTCTCATTAGCAGCCTCTTCCCTGTTCCTGTTCCTTTCTCTATCCTCATAGGACACCTCAAGGATGCTCGAACACAACCAGCTGTGGGAATAATGGGAACTTAGAGCAAAAAGCCAAATTTTCTCAGACCTTCCTTTGCCCACCCCATCAACAATCAAGGGAAGTTTGTGAAGGATTCTCAGGCTGTGAGCAGCGCTGCCGGCACATAAAACATTTCTGTGAATCTGCTGTACCCAAAAAATACCAATAATCTGTTGTTCCCTGCACCCCCAAGCTCTCTGCTTTGTCTCTATCTACACTTACTTGGGCCTTAAAGACCCAAACTTCATGATCCTTGTACACACACACACACACACACACACACACACACACACACACACACCCTTCTCTTGAGTAGTCAGCCCATTGAGGCTCAGCTCAGGAGTCACTTTCTCTGGTAAACTTTACTTGGTATTTTTCTAACCAGAAAACCCTAAATTGGGTTTGTTGGGGCTCCATGCCCAACTGTGTGCTCCTCCGATTTGCCGTAAGTCATTCGCCTAGGGCTTTGATTGTCTTAGGAAGGATCATGTTTTAATCCCAATACTCAAGATGCCTATTGGATTGAATGGAACAAGGGAAAGGAAACATTTTGATTTCTAGTAGAAAATCACTTGCATGTGCTCCCTGTCAATGCTCCCTGTGTGATGGAGAGACAGACTGGCACTACCACCCTCCACTCAAGCCAGAATGTGCCTACCTGCCACCCCATGTGTCATAAAGTTCTCTCCATCACATCTCCTACCTCTTAGTTTTGGGGTCCATCAACCACCTCTCACATGGACTATTCAGTGTCCCCCCCACTTGTTCTGTTGACTAAAAACCCCAACTCTACTCCACCTACTGAGACAAAACTCTGCTCAGATTCTATTATCACCAGTTGGTGGTTAGATATGCCCTGCAGCCCCTTGGGTGCTGTGTGGGAAATGAATGAGGAGTATTGGCATCCCCTCCACTCTGGGAAGAGTTGAAATTGCTAAAGATAGTCCAGGATGTTAACTCTAGCTGCAAGCATCCCTATCTATTTACCCTGTACCCAGACAGCCATTATTTTCTGAATGCACTATGGTGTAAAATACTTTGGGAAGCAATGCCCTAGTGACTAAAACCCAGGCCTCTTGAAGTGACTGGAAGGCTCTCTGCCTTACTCCTCTGGAAGCACACACCACTGCAGTCTCAGGGCCAGAAGCCTGGGCTCCCGGGCGCTTTGCTATCCCTCTCCGGGGAGCCAGGCTTACTCTTTTAAGACACTTTGAAGCCTCTCTCTATATGTAAATTTTCCATCCTTTCTCCCTACATTAATCTTTTCAAAGCGACCTCTAATAGAATTAATCTGAAAGGGAAAACAGCAAAGACGGATCTCATGTAAGTATTTATCATTCAATTGGCTTAATTAAACCCAATGTAGTAATGTGACTTTCAAACCAGAAGAGTTCCCTTAAAGGATGAACTGTCTGGGTTCTTCATTCAAGGTCAGCATGATCATCAACACTATTTTCCCTATTTATTCATTCTTGGTCCCTTGAATGTTGTCATTTTCAAAATTAATTCTGGATCCTAAAAAAGCTTGTGTTTCAGGATTTAGAATCGCAGACTATTTTTGCTTGCTCCTGAGGGTTATGTTTGGAGGAGATAGCTAATTAAAATATCTTGGCGTCTGTCCTTAAGGCTTTCTCCGTCTCCCACACCAAGAGCTTTCCAGCTCACATCCTGATACTTGTCAGAGCCAGATGAATGTGAATGACAAAGAGTGGCAAAGGGAACAGATATTCAACAGGGAAAAATCCCACACAGAGCTGCTGCAACCGTGAGATGCAGTTTGATTCTATTTATGTCAGAAAAATGTATTGATTACCTACCTGGGTATTTTTCTTAATTAGGGTGGTGTTTATTCTCTATATCTTGTTGTATGCCTGAGTTATTTCATAATAAGACAAGTGTTTTCCAATCAAAATGCTTTATCCAAGTAGTGAACACTGGGGCTCAACCCCTGGGTCCTTCTCTCTGACTGGGGGGTGCTCTCCTACAGGCAGGTGATCAGATGCTCAGGAAACACCAGGAATTCATGAGGAGACCTTTGACCTGAAAATTTGGGGATTCCCAATGTGCCATCTTTTCAAGAAAAATTACTATTGTCAATGTCAAAGATTCATTTTTGTCAATGTCAAAGATTCATTTTTGTTTCTGGTTCAAAAGTTGCAGTTTAAGACTTTGAAAGCTCCTATTTTCATCAGGGGAGGGGAAATCTCTTAATTTTACTAAGCACTTAATTATATGCATTCAGAATCATAATTGTGCTTGTTCTTCACCAAGGGCATTGTCTCTCATTAGTTTCAATATTCATTGCTAATATTTGCAGCAAGTCATCAAAGTAGGGAATCTGTAATTTCAGACAGGCTATTACCCATCCTTTAATTACTCACATATACATATACCATGGAACCAATACTAATTGTTAACCTAGGTTACGTACATTAATGGGAGATGTAGGCTATTTTTATTTCAAGTCATGTCACCTTGTAAGAGTTCGCTTTGAGAATGCAATGAAAATATCCCATGAGAACACAACGGTTTCTATCTTTGAAGCACTTGATAAATTGCCACTGTGATTGTCTTAAGACAAAACCAATGCCCAGCAATAGCCATGACCCAAACCAGAATATGATGAGAGACCGCTCAGTTGGTGTTCTTCCTTTCCTCCATCAGACAGCTACCTTCTTTGAAATAATCTAAGTACAAAGTTTATACTAAACCCTGGATAAGGTACGTTACGCAAATCTGTAAACAAGCCACCTACATTGATGAAATTGGATCATGTTTCCTCTCCCATGCATGGCCATGATTGAAAATGTTGGCAAGGAGACTATTTGGCTTTATTGGCTAGAGCTGCATAGTCTTTAGATGAATTATGAGAAATAATTACCTAAAATTTTCCTTTCTGTATGATTTTTCTTCATCTTTCCCTCATTGAAGGAAAACCTAGAAAAAACTGGGGATAATTTAAAGGAATATAAGAGAAACCCACCAGGTAAAGTAAAACAACTTCCCTAGCCTACCTTTCAGAACAGTGGGATGAAGGAATGCGATGACAAGCAGTATTTACAAACTGTTAGTACCTCAGATTACTGTGCAAGTAATCGCACATGACTTAGAGTCACCCAGACTTTCATTATTTATATAGAGTGACAGGTCTACAATTCTCAACCCAGATCTTATACTCCTTAGCCTTTTTGTTACAGATGAGCAATGGCATGACCCCAAATCCTTGTGGACAAGGACGCAAACCATATCTGGCACCATCTCTTAAATCAAACCTCTCTTTCCAAGGACAGCAGTAAAATAAGATGGCCAACCATGGTTCCTAGATGCTGGAGAGTTTAGAAACTGAGCAGAACAATGACAACCACATTACCAGGTGCCTCAACCAGCAAAGGTTACGCCCTAAATTTTATTCAGTTTACTCAAAGAACTAGGGATGGCCCAGTAAAATCCAAGTTAAATCTCAGTAAAATTCAAGTTTAGCAGCCATGAATATATGTAAAAGAAACACGTGTCTAAACAAGCAATCACAATATGCTGACTGTCAAAAATTGGGGGGGGGGTGGGTTTCTATTTTCTATTAATAATATTTTATAAAAATATTGTTGAGTATATAAAATATATCTAAATAAAGCTGTTTAAATGGACAAATATGAAGTTGATTTATCTTATAAAGTATAGTAGAGCACATCTTGAAATAGAAAATGCTTTGTTTTAATTCTTGAGCCCTTTATTTACTACAATGCAGAACATTTTATTTTTAGACATCAGTTAGTTTTGTTTTGTTGACATTTTCACTTATTCAATTGAAAACAATTCTCGGGAAAATCACATGATGAATAGTAATAACCTATCAGCAAATCAGAGCAAACAGACCATTCTTTGGATTGATCATCGGGTCAGTAAAGACTTTCTCACTGTCTGATAATTATGACAGATTAATACTCACCAAATAGCACTGGTGGAGATATTCTCTAGATTTAATTAAAGCTTTTCATTTTATACATAAAATAGTCACAAAATGTAGGTGGTTTATATTAATTCATTGTATTTGCCCATTTCAAATTGCTCTGAAATTCAGAGAAATGGATATTTCTTCATACGTGGTTCAATGGTTTCTCTACATTTTTGCACATGCTCAGTAAAACTAACATGTTGGCCAGACACACCTTCATTTCACATATATGTGGATGTATCCATCGTACACACAGACATAATGAGGAGATACAGGAAATAGGCAAAGATGATAAGGAATCATTTGTTTCCTTGTTTATGTTCTAGAGACAAATATGTATTTCTTGACAATGAGCCAATCAGTTTTGGAAATACTATCAGACCATGACCCAGTAAAACCTAAGAGCCTGTCTCTGCTTGACATGCACCATTAAGACCTGTCAATCATCGGCCATCTCTCAGGCATGCATTTCTGTCTTTGGAAGCATGAATTGCCCCTAGAGAAATTTCCTTTTCTCCAGAGAAATATTTCCAACTCAACTGCAAGTCCTGATTCAAAGCTAAAATTAATGCAGACAGACAACATAGGTCTCTTAGAAAATTTCCTTTAAAATGACAAATGTATGTGCTGTTAAAGCCATCCAATGTCTGCATGCTGCCTTATTAAATTAAAAACACCTGGTTAATTTATACAATGTATCCAATGGTTTACAGATTAGGATCCTAGAAATAATACATGTCTTATAGCAAAAAATATACATATAATTATCCACCTATAGCATATATAAAGGATGAAATGTTTCTGAATATATCTATATATCTATATATGTACACATATATACTCTGTGTGTGTATATTTGCAGAATCAGCACACAAATATTGCAGTCCTTCATTGGCTCTTCCACTTCAGTGTCAAGGACACCAGGTTTCAAAGTCTTAAGGAGCAGAACAAAGGTCACCGCTGAGGACAAAGGACTGGCTTGATGCACCTTCCCTTGTGAAGGACCAAGTTTGCTGGACAATGGCAGCCTGCAACGCATGGCTTATTGCATGGTCCAATCTCATTCCAGTTGTCACACGTCTTGGCACATCCCGGGCCACAGGTATCATACACAGCACCATGTTTACACTGGGTGGCTGAACAAAAAGAGACAAAAGTGAGACCTAAGAAATGGCCACAATAATTGACCTCAGTCAACCACCATTCCTGGAGGCTCATGCCACTCAATACACAGGCCTCTCTTCAGCACATGTTCACTTCATTCCTGAAATGTTCTGGGAATAATTTGTACCTAAGAAAAATAAAATCAAAATTCCACCTGCTAGGCCAGTGAACTTCAAAATAAAAGAATTGAAGGAGCTTTTTATTCCCAGAGAAGACCAACTGCACATTAGTAAAGTTACAAGAAAATCTATATGATTATTTAGTTATTGAGAATAGTATGAAAAATTAATTGCAAATAGTCCTTCTAGCTATTGAATTGTGATGAATAGGAGTATTTTGTGCAACCACATCAATACTCAAATATACAGAATTTCACATAGAGAAAAAAACCTGCTGAGGATATTGGTGATGTGTGACATACTTTAATCATAGTGATCCTGCACTGAATTAATTAATTAGACAAGTTAGAGCATAAATGGGGCAAAGATAAAGAGAAAGTTCAGATATGTAACCAGGAGAAGGAAGTGTCTGACTGATTGCCTGTAGACAAAAAAAAAGGATGATTTAGCCAAATTGTAGTCAATGTACTATTTCTGTGAACTTAGAGATAAAATTATTTTGACAATATTCTGAGTTCCTAAGAATCTGTGAAGAGATTTGTCAGGAAAAAAAAAGAACACAAACATTCCGGAAGTCTTACAACAAACCAACACTTCCATCTGAGTTATTTCTAGTGATCATCAAAGATCCCACCCATCCCTCAGCCTCATGTGAAGGAATGTTGACACACGCAGGAATTTAGAGGGCGTCCAACAGTGAGAAACCAATGACAACTCAGTCGTCATTTGAAACTCCAAATAAAAGTGTTCAAGATCATCAGCTGCCTAATTACTCTTGTTATTGTTTATGTAGCTTACAGAATACCTAGCAGAGAGTCACATGATTGTAACATTGACAAATAGAATTGGTTTTCCAGCAAGTGGTTCTTATTTTGAGTCTCTCAAGTTGTGTATGACCTCTGAATGCTTGTGTTTGACCATGTCTAACTAACAGTCAGTAAGAAGCAGAAAAGTAGAGTCTGTAATGGTTTCTCAAATACCCATTGTACTATTTAACAAGAGATGAGAAACGAAGTTTTACTCAGTCAATAGCTCTCACAAGTTCTTCCAAATCGTTAGGAAACTCAGCTGTAGGGAACAGAATTTTGAGAAATAACTGTATGAAACCAACTTTGTAATTGTCAGCTCTGAAGCTTCATTTTTCTATATGTTCTATATGGATTTTAACTTCCATATTAAGTACTGGGATATTTATCCCTGTCCCAGTTGTTAACTAAGTTACCGGGAAACATCCTAGCTAAATATTGTATATACACACCATAGCTGCATCTAGGTGTTGTTACATCTCTATAGAGCTGGAAATTAGGATCACCTGGGAGATTCCTGACACCTGTACACCAAACTAGGCCAATTAATTTGGAAAGTAGGATCAGATTATCAGTCATTTTTAAAATGCCCCACAGCACATGTGATCTTAATATGCAGTCAGGTTTGAGAAGTGATCCTATAAAGAGCAAATATATTCATGCTTTGAGATTTAAGATATTTTTAGCCTATTAAAGGATAACTAATATTTCCAAAGTGGAAAAAGACACACAGTGGAAGATCCTACTGTCCTCCCTCTCCCCCATCATCTTCTACCAAAAACTCTACTGGAGTTTTTGCTGATCCCAGACCACTCAACCTCTCTAACTGATGAATTTATGTCATCTGTAAGAGCATCTTTCATTCATCTCCCTACCACCTTTCTTTCTCACTGGCATCCTTAAACTGCCAGTTCTATATGCTGACCTAGGAGACTTCAGGAACTAACGCTATGAGTTGTCCTCATTTAACACAATCTTCCTCTCTCTTTGTAGCATCTTTTTAACATTGGAAGCATTTTCAGATCAACACAAATTCCTTAACCAAAAAATCCATTAATCTATGACTTATTTTCTTCTTTCTCCAAATGCCATAGACAACTTAGAATCACTTCATGGCATTTATCTATGGTAGTCAACACTGGTGACTTGCCTTCCTCATCTACCACTTTCCTAGATCAGTTACCAGCAAAATTTTCACAAATGATCATATCACTGACATACTGGCAATTCCTATTATCCCTAGAACTCTCCATACTAATCTTTTTGTCCATTTTATCTTATGACATTGAATGTTCCAGATTCTTCGGCTAACACCTTGAGAATACTTTCTTTCTGATAGTTTTCTTTGGCATGAAATGTTCAAATAACCTTCTGACATCCTCCCATCTTTCTTCCCCTTCCTCCTTCTCCCCTCCCCATTCCTCTCCTTCCCTCTCCACTCCTTCCCTCCCCTACCTATTTCTTTCCTCCTCTTTTCCTCTTCTTTCGTCTTCCTCCTGATTTTTCTTCTTCTCATCTTCCTTTTCTCCATTCTTAACTCTTTTTTTCCATCACTTACTCAGTTTTACCACTAACTTCCAAAGAGTTCTAAATCTATTATCTGTGTTTGGATTTTCTCTGCAAATCTAATCATATTCTAAGTCATCTACTTTGGGAGGTTTCTTGGGCCTCCCCAGGATATCTTTCCTTCCTCTGCATCACACAGTACTTTCCACATTATAGTAATTATTTTATGTCTAGGTTCCAAAATTACAGTGTAATTGTAGTTCTTAATCAGAGATACTCATTAGAGTCCCTTGACAATCTTTTAAAAGCTATATCCGCCTCATCCCCAGCCCTAAAGGTATTTGCTGTGAGTCTGCAGCAAGGATGGGGTAGCTATCCATTGAAAGAATTCCAGGGGTCATGATGACAAGCACCCTAGGTTGAAGAGAATGAACTGTGGAGGCCTGGGCTCCTAAGGGCAGAGTCATTGTCTTCCTTGACCCAAATTTCTGGCACCAGGCCAAGCACAGAGGAGCAGCTCAATAAATGCCTGTTGGATGATAATTTAATCTTAATGACATTCAATTCATCATTCCATTTCCCAGTGTGGATTAAATTTGGCTGGTCTTGAGCTCATTTTTCACTCTACTGCTTCCAGAATGCTTTTTCCAACTCACTTTACCCTCCAGATAGTTTGCTCCCTTTCATTTCCTAAAAAGATTCTTTCTGGTATGAAAACTCAGCATATTTTCCTCTTTCCCAGCTGGCTTCATTCCTTTCCCCCCAGTTTTATAGACATGGGCTATATGTGTGTCTTTCTGTCTTTGACCTTTCAACTCTTTCTTCTAGTTCTACCACCTAGCTTACTACAGTCTTCTGTGGTATCATGTCTTTGAGTGTTGTACATTGATATTTTCCTTGCATTCTACAGACAGAAAGAATGTAGAAAAGGAAAAACTGCTGGGGGAAGAAAAGAGATATTTTCTCTAGTATTCTCCTCCATTGTACAAATAAAGTCTCTATTTCAATCCAAATTAAATCAATAAACAGCCACTGAGTATCTACTATGTGCCAGGTATCCTCTTAGCCCAGGAAATCAAATGTGAATCAGATATCCCTGGCTTCCAATTACAGGAACCAGGAGTTACAACTAAATAGGTGCAGCTGACAAGGAGACAATTCTTTGTAGAATGCAAAGCAATGAGTGCAAAGCATAGTGGAGGAGGGTGAGAGACCTAAATTCAATGTTGACGGTAAGGTAGGATCGAGGAAGATGTCAGAGAATAGATCCCACTTAAGCCTAAAAAGGTGAGCTGAAACTGAAGGCAACAGGAGAACTTCTTGGCATTGCAAGCCACAAAAGGGGTTGAGACTATTATGATGCCCATGGCTGGGCCAAGGGAAAGAGATCCCTGGAGGTTGGAGCATGGAATTAAGGAGGGAAGATAAAGGAAACAAGAGCATAGAAGTAGGCAGAGGCTATAAGTCTTGATAAGTATTGGAAGGGTTTCAGATTTACCTTCAAGTTGGCACAGCTTAGAGAAGACTAGAAAATTAATATGGATTCAGGCCTTGTTTTAGCCTTCTGTGAATCCAATGCCTTATCAAAATTTAAAAAGCTAAAAGATATGTTTTTAATATAAAATTGATGCAATTTGTACAAATACATTTTTTAAAAATTGTTGGTTAAATTTTTTTAAGAAAATAGGAAACTACCTGACTGGTTAGGATTAGCAAATATTCATCCTCAAGGGGACATGCTGCAGCTACTGCATAATGCATGTGAGAATCATTAGGTGTTACTCTACCTGTAGCTACTTTACACAAAGGCACCACACAGGGACTTCATTGACAATTTTAGCAAGCCCTGGGGAACTCAGGGGTTCCCATGGCCCCTCTGGTTTGCTGAACATCTTAGTATTGGCTTTATCTTCTGAACTTTTGACAAGAAGCATCCAGTTGGCCAAGGAAAAGACAAAGCTCAAGAGTATCTGTGTGATTGGTGAAGTTACTGTTGAAAAGGGTATAGAAATATGTGGACCTGTAGAGCATGACAGCTGGAGTTTAGAAAAAAAAAAAAACAAACAAGGAAGAAAGACACTGTTCATAGAACCCAGTGTGCTGCAGAGAAACACACTTGTGCATGCATGCACACACATGCACGTGCACACACACATACACACATACCACTTTGAATGTCAGAGCACCTTTCCACTTATAGCAACTTTTTCACTTATGAAAAATGTGTCACTGAAAGTGCAATGACAGTTAGGGTCAGTATAGGAGGTGGCAGAAAAATCTGAGGACAGCAAAGTAAGAAGTGAAGCAAAATCAAAACAAATTTGTAGAGTTAGAAGATACCAAGTAAGAATTTCCAGTGACAAGGGGCAGATAAATAGAAGTTGGAAAGTCACTAAGGCTAATAAAAATCTCTACAATACAACCAAATTGAAGTACACAACTTGTGGAGGGGGGGTTTAGGACAGAGTAGGAAAGGTCAGGGAGGGTGGGGGGGTGAGCTCTGGGGATTACAAAGATGTGAAATTTATATATAAATAAATTATTTGATTATTAAAAAAATAAAAAATAAGTAAAAATCTCTACAACATTTGGGTATACTATTTGATGCTTACATAAAATATAAATATAAAATATATGTAAATTTACACATAAAATATATTCACATTTAAATACATTTTTCTAAAATGATCTTGCTTCTCTGTGTTTTCATAGTGACTAAGACTGAGAGCTATAACAAAATTGACTTGGGTCTGATCACTAGGTTCCTTACTCTGTAGTTCTGTGACTTTTAGCAAGTTACTAGTAAATATCTTAAGCCTCAATGTCTTTAACAGTAAGACATTACTGTTATAGAAAGTTATCATAAGGATTATAACAGGGATTAGATATGATAAAACTTAATATAAAGTGTTAGTGTATTCTTGAGGTGCAGATGCCTTAGGAAATGGTAAACATAAATATAAATCATGATTACTGAACTTTTATAGACCTTCACAATAACCCTTTGCATACTGTATTGTATTTAATAATAATTTCAGTGAAACTGAAGCTGTTAGCCCTTCTTGTCACACTCAGTGGGCACACATTTTATATTGGTAGCCGTGATGGTGTTAAAATTCAGGCTATACTTAGAAAAATGTTACTTGTTCATTTACTTTCTTGCCTGGAAGGTTTCTTGTTCAAAGCATTTTACTCTAGAAAATTTCTCTCCTCTGTATTAAACGGCTTTTTCTGCAGTCATAAGTCAAAAGATCGAGGGGCTAAAATCAAATGAAGATTGTTCTTACAGTAGTCCAGATGAATCAGAACTGAATTGATCTAGTTGATGCCAATGCTGTATTTCTTCTCTGTAAGTTCATCTCTGGTGAGATGTCAATCTGTGGAAGTTCACGGGGTGTGTGTGTGTGTGTGTGTGTGTGTGTGTGTAATAAGTTCCCCCGCAGTAGCACATTGACAGAGCTATGCTTCTCTCAGGGCCTCTACTAATTTTAAGTGGTAAATGAAAGCTTTCAGGGACCATATTCCTTTTCCATCAGAAAAGTAATTTTAGCTTCTGAGATTCAGTCCCTGAAATCAGGACACTGGGGTAAAACATGTCGTCCTCAATTGCCACATGTGTGCTGAACTGCTACTAAATTAGCTCTGGGTCAGAAGAAAGTGACTCTGTGTTCTGAACCCACTGTGATCTCAACTCTGCTGCCACCACAGTTAATAAATTAATGATGTTCTACTGAGCCCTACAGTATACCAGGACAGATGGATGGGGATTGACACCATATATTTTATTCATTTTTTGTGGATTCAAGGCAAGTAAGACTCTTCATAGAGAATAGAAAGCAAGAGTGTATGCTGAAAGGATCCAGTCCTTCCTTACCACCACTCTTTCTACACTGCCACACCCTTCCACACTGCCTTAGAGAGAGGCCATTCAGTCTCATCTGATTTTTAGCACATCAATAGCCCCCCCAAGAAGGAAGCACTGATAAAGAAACATTCTGGCTGTTGAAAGTCAACTCAGATGCAAGGACTGAATTTGAGTTTTCAGAGAAAAGGGCAAATCCAAAAGGGAAGTCAAAAAACAGAAAAGGGTTTTGGTGGTTTTCAAGACTTAAGGGAGAGTTAGTAGCCCCAAGATACCCATCATCCTAACTCCCCCAAAGTGAACAGCATTTAACTCAGAGGTTTCAACTCTGGCTGTAGGTCAGGATTACCCAAGAGGGTTTAAAAGACAGAGCCAATTAAAGCAAGATATCTGGACACAGGACCTCACAAAAATTTCTCATTTTTAAGTTCCTGGAGAGACATCAGTGTCATAGCAGGTTGAGACCCTCTGATGAACATACATCTAGGCACTGCAAACACAGTTTCTAGGCAACTCTGCCTCTTGACCACAGCTCCCACCAGATGACTGCACCTCTCTTCCACCAACACAGACCTTCTAAGTCAGAAATATTTGTGTTTCTCATACTACAGCTTAAGTTATTAGGCTTTGTGTAGTAAGTTACAAAACCTCATCTCTTCATTGCAAAAAAACTTGGCCCTATAAGCAAAAAGTTTGCCTAGCCTTGAAATAGGTGACAGTCATCTAATCTTCAAAACTATTATTGACGGAGCTTCTTCTATCACTTGGATATTTTTCTAGATGTTTTACATACGTATCACTAATGTTCACAACTCTATGGTGTAGATATATTATTAAATCCCATATTATGTCTATACTCTCTCCTGTCCTCATATACCATTTCCATCTTGACTCATGCCACTGTCATTCACTCAGCAGGACTCTTTCAATAGATACCTGCCTGATTATCTCATCCCATCTAATCTGGTCTCTATATAGTAGCCAGGATAGACTTTGGAAAAATAGAAATAAGTTTCTTTAAAACCCACTGGAAAGCTCTATACTTTGTGATCCCCTATGTAATCAGCCCCTGCATCTACTTCATCCTCTTCTTATGCCTCGAACTCTTCCCCAACATGTTCAAGTCACACTAGCTCCCTTCCAGTATGAGTGTACAATTTCTCCCTACTTGAAGTCTATCAGACCTGTTTCTTCTACACAGCCCTGATGCCCTTCAATGTTTCAAAGTCCAGCTGAAATATAACATCCACAGAGAAGCCTTCCTGCTTCACCACGTAAGTAGTTATCCATTACTTTTCCAGTGATTTCCTATTGCTCTGCCACAGTCTTTACCCTCATCACACTCACCATAATTAGCAAGCATTTATTGTGGAGTTATCATTTTTATCTGGTTTCTCCACTGGATTACCAGCATCTTCGTGACAGTGTCCTCAACTCATATAGTCACCAAAACAGTCAGTGTTTAGCACAATGCTCAGGACTTAGTCACTTGTAAAATGATACCTTGGATGAACAAAGTCCATTTTACAGATATAAAATTGTCTACTTAACTCTTCTGAGCTCAAAAAGCTTTAGCAACTATTACAGGTGGTTTTTTTTTTTTATTAATTATTAGAGGGGAAAAAACATAAAGAACATTCTACTACGTTTGTCTACCAATAAAAAAGTCACACATCCCGAAGACTTTAAATGACTGTAATTGTCCTGAATCTCTTGCTCTATATATAACCTAAGCCACAGCTCTGACTGTCCATGTGCTGAGTACATCCAGCTGGTAGCATAAAGTTGGGAGAATTTCGCAACAGTAGAAATTCTTAAATTGTTCAAAAGTGCTTGTCACAAAGCATTTCACTTAAGTGCTTTCTATCTTGGACCACAAGAAAACTCTGTTTTGTCTAGTTATAATGGAATTTCTCTTTGATTAAGGGGAGTTGTGACCAGTAACACCAGCAAGTCATTACCACCCTTGTAAAGAATTTCTGATGGATGGTTCCTCCGGGAAACTCTCACCTGCACAGTTTTGCTGAGGCTCCCAGTGGACGCTGATGCCTTCTCGCTGGCAGGCTCGTGTATATGCCAGGAATGACTCACAGTAGCAGTTTTTATGAACTGGACATTCACACATATCTGTCACACAAGACCTAAGAAAACCAAAAAAAAAAATCATGAACATTTAATAACGACAATTATCAGACAGACTAAATATGACTTGGAGAAATGTGGGTGATTGGAAATGTTGATTGGCCATTAGAAGTTACTATTTTAGGTTGGAAACCTAAAAATTGAATAAAATTAAGCATAAAACCTATGTTGAATGCCCTAAACAATGTTTTATTAGGCTCACTTTATTATAGAGGTATCCAAAAGAACTTTTTTGCAATGAATGGAATTTTCTATCATTTCCACTATCCAAAACAAGAGTTAACATCCATCTCTGGACCTAAAGTAGCTGGAATAATCTAGTATGATGGGAAACTGAATCATACTAGATTTACTTGACTTATTTTAATTAATGTAGGTGCAAATAGTCACAGGTATGTAGTGGTTACCATGTTGGTAAGTCAGCTATTAGAATATAGCCATCATTCATGGTGCTCTCAGTTTTTGTTTAGCTCTGATAGAGTCTAGTATATATATATAAATGGAACTAAAAAAGACCCCCAGGTAATCTAAACTAGATTGACCAAAAAGAAAAAAAAATAGGGGTAAGCTTACTTCAAACTATGCTACAAGATTATAGTAATCAAATTACCTGCTAAAATAGACACACAGATAGAATTCAAAGTCCAGAAATAAACTAAATATATGAATAACTATATCAAAGAAGCTAAGTACATACATTGGAGAAAGGAAAATATCTTCAACAAATGGTGCTGGGAAAATTGAACTACCACATGCAAAAAATGACACTAGACAACTATTCCAGGCCATAAAAAGAAATTAACTCAAAATGGAATAGATTTGAATGTAAAACCCTAAATCATAAAGTATATAGAAAACATGGCAAAATACTCCCCAATGATGATGACAAAGATACCTGCAGAAACTTAGGGAAAACAAAAGGAAACAAGTAGGACTATATTGACCTCCCAAAAGTGCAACAAAAGAAACTATTGTTAAAATAAAAGACATCAACAGAATTAGAGAAAATATTTGCATATCATATAACTGAAAAATGGTTAATATCTAAGATATGGAAAGAAGTCACACAACTCAACAACAGAAAAAACAAAAATTTAATTAAAAAAATGACTGAGATGCTGATAGACACATCTCCATAGAAGGCATATAAATGGTCAACAGGCATGTTAAAAAATGTTCAGCATCACTTATCATCAGTGAAATGCAAATCAAAATTACAATGAGATACCAACTCACATCTGTGAGAATGAAACATATCAAAAGACAAGAAACAACAAATGTTGGTTGTTGTTTGTTGATTTATCCATTCCCTGTGGGTAACAGTATTGAGGTTTCTCAACTATTAAAAATGGTTATATTACACTCAGATTACACTCAAAACCACTAATTAAAAAACCACTAATTCAAAGGGAAATAGGTACTTTTTTATTCACTAAAACTATTTATAATAGCCAAGCTATGGAAAGTATCTCAGTACCAACAACATGTAAGTTGATTAAAGATGCGATATATGTGTATATATGTATAGATGTATGTATACATGCATGCATGCATGCATATGTATACATACATATATACACACATAATGGAATACTACACAGATAAGAATGTTAAAAGGTTGCCATTAGTGACAGGTTGGATGGAACTGGAAGTGATTGTGCTCAGTGAAATAAATCAGGCGAATGGCAAATACTGAATGATTTCATCATATGTGAAAAACAAAGAAATAAAACAAGGGTTAAAAAACCCAAATCAAAAACAAATCCTAGATATATGACTTAAAAATAAAGGCTACCAGAAGGGAGGAATAGAATAGGAAGAATGGAGAGCTAAATGGGAGGGCAACCCAGTAGAATATGATGGAGGCCTATTAGTGCCTTGGTGGTGGGTATGGTGTGACAACATACATCTGAAGAGGTATTGTGGTGTGACCACATATATCTGAAGAGGTATAAGCTTTTGTAAACAAAGAAATAATTTTAAAAGTGAATAAATTAACCAATAAAGCATAATACTCTTTTTTATTGTTCTAGTCTAACATGTTTGTTTTAATCTTCCAGTAAGTTTAAGTACAATTTGACATAATATTTATGTGAGAAATCTACAAAGGTAAAAGCAATCCTTATTTTTTTCATAACTGTTCAGTGAAAACTTCTCTGTTCAGATTCTACTTCAAGGTTGAAGTGGGGAGCCTCTCTGCTTCCAAGGAAAAGCCAAATGAACTTTAATAGGATTAGTGTGTATAGAGAGTGAGAGGGGAGAAGAATGGATAATAGTTACCCATCCTTAAAACAGCCTTTAAATGTCTGAGTATGAACCCCCATTAACACCATTTCCTAGTTGCTTCAATTTTCATCTCAGACTAACTGATACCCATCATGTTCCTCCTCAGAAGCCTCAGTGACATTTTTGGCCTCCTGTACTATGCTCTCATTCTATTTTCTTGTTTCCCCTGGAGAATTTTATTACCACCCTCCTCCCTGGATCATGGAGCATGTGTTTCTTTCCTTATACACATCTCCCACTAACATGACAGGATGAAACTGTAACAGACAGCATCATTAAAGAGGGAGGAACCATGTTCCCCACGTCCCACTTGCAAACAGCCCCCTTGGACAAGCTACTGGGAACTAGGAGAGGAGCTGAATGACCAGGTAAAGCTATGAAACATTGAGGGCAGATGGGCTCAGACTTAGGTGGAGAAGAAGGCTTTGCCCACTTGTCACTTTTGGACTTATGCCAGGGACTTGGGGGACTTGGAGGAGACATGTGGCAAAGAGATATTTAGAGACACTTGAAAGAGACCCAAGGGGAAGCTGACCATGGGAGCCATTATCTTGATCTGTACTTTGATTTTGTTCCTTTCATCCTAGACCTGTTTGGCCCTTTCTGCCCTTCCTGTGGTTCCCTGACAGAAGGTACCTTAGGCTTGTGGCAAGCTTTTGTGCCTCAGTAGCTCCAGTTTCAGTTCAACTCTGGTTAGGCATTTACCCATGAGGAGATGGGTAACTATGGGTAACTATTATCCTTTTTCCTCCTCTCTTGCTCTCTATACACACCAATCTTATTAAAGTTTTTTCACACTAAGAATTCTTTGTCCATGAGGACAGATGTCTGACCTCTTGAGACATGCAAGTTTGGAAATCCTGCGGTGGCCCCTCAGGCCACAATAACAGAAAGGGATTTTGTGGACCTGGTAAATGATATTACTTGCACGGAAAGGGCTCAATGAGAGGAAATGCAGGACTGTTTGGAAAACTGTCTAACATCATCCTCTAATATTGTGTGGACAGTAAACAAATGAAATTTGATTTGTTTGGGCTAAAGGGTTGTTAGTAAATATGTTCCTTCTTTTCTCTTAATTTTCTACTGGTTGTCTTATGAAATCACAGTTTAAAGAAAAATAAATACCTAGTTCACTAAGATTGTGGAGAGGAGAGGTTTTTAAGCACCCATTTCATTAGCCCTGCACACACCTACTCTGACCCACCAACAGGCAATGCTGTTGCCTCAGACAATCAATAACTTACTCTTTCAAGCAAAGTGAGATTTGCATGTATTAAAGCACTTGGCACTCATACTGGACCTCTGAGGGGAAAACATTTGTCAAAACCAGTCATTGACTTAAAATATTTCACATATCTTCAAGGCTTAAAAGATTTTTTTTTCACACAGAAGTTAAAACAGTAAGATGCTTTTTTCACTTGTCACATTGATGATTTTTTACACAAAATTTGGTCCATGATTTAAAAGACAATGAAGAAACAAATGGTCCCTATGCTGCTGGCAGGAAAAAAAATTGTTTGTTCTCAGGCAGAGCACTTTGCTCACACGATCGTGCTGAGTCCCACCAACCCAGGACTGGGAGGCAGGAGCTGCTGCTGGCCCACTGCACAGACAGGGACACTGAAATTTGGCCATTTCATTGGCTGCCCTAGCTCACATGGCTCAGTACTCATCCAGAACTGCAGAAAATAAGACTGTGACTCAGGACTCTGGTCTCCAAATCCTTATTCATAACAATTACATTAGAAGATTGTTCTAGAGTTCAACTAGGCAATGCCTTTACATAGCCCAAAGAAAGGAGCTTTTTGACAAGAAAGTTCTACACTCAAGGGAATCAAAAGGTAGGCAGGTAGTCAAGGACTTAAAAGAGAGCACCTTTCATCACATTGCCATTTAAAATGGAAAAACAAAGGTGCAGGAAAAGACCCTAAATTGCCTACAATGGGCCACAGGAGGCTAGTTAAATAAATGTAATGACCTCCCCATTAAAATATACCACAGGCATTACAATGGTACTTTGAAAATATATATTTAAATGTTTAGGAAAGATTAACATAAAAAGAGGCAGGATGATAAAACTATGTTTCAATAATGTGTGGTTTTACACAAAACAAAAATAACTCAAAAACAAGCCCATTGCTGACATGGCCAATTTTGGATGAAGGAGCTGGGGTTCTTTCTTTTTTTGGTTTATATACATTGCTTTCCTTAAATGATAAAAATCACAGTTAAAAATTACATGGAATATATTAATATTTTGATTGGAATTGAGGAAAAAGAGGAGAAATAATGAATAAAAATGGTGGGAAATTGAAGTTTTTACTTAAAGATAAGTTGTTAAGTATTTCTCCAGTACGAATCTTTCAGTCCATGTATGGGAAGTCTCCTGACATATGTTTCCAATTGATTCCCTTTGTGGTATCTTTGCACTTCCACCTAATCGTGAATAGGAGCTAAGAATGGGGCATACCCATCCATGGGTTAGATGATGGAATAATGATGCATGCTTCTGCTAGTTACGAAAAAATTCACTGAAAGAAAAATAAAAGCGTTTTTTGCACTTCAAATTTCAGAGATAAAGCTATTGCTTTATTTAAATGTCCAATTTAGCTTTGGCAACCTTAATAACCTAATGTTTGATGTAGTGGAGTTGGACTTCTCTATGCGATAATTACTGTCCTATCCTTAGTCAGTATGCCCCAATACCACCCATTGGTAGTCACCTTACAAGACAATTCACAGCACTTTATCACTTTTGTAGTTACTGGAATTTCTGGCTCATTTTCTCTGCTTTCATGGCATTATTCTATCATGTTATGTTCTGTCTGATGTTGAGTTTTTGGTCAGAAAACACCGCCATCCATTGCTCCAATGGGAAAACATAGACTACATTGCCATGGGGTGTTCTAGTAAGTTCTCCAGGTAAAGAGTGGTGGCTATTCTTCAGCTTATGCTTTAATGGAATTAACAAAGTAACAGAAAGATCCACCAGTCATGCAATTCCCTTAAAGTATACTTTCAGACACAGGCGCTTTTAATTAATATATCCAGAAATAGTTTTCTGATTTATGACCGCTGCCCTTGGCATCTTTCCTGAGAGCAGAGAGGAGCAGGCCAGACTGTGGCCAAGGCCTCACCCATATGCCTGGGATAGCAATGTAGAAAGAGCTTGTCAGTAGCAATGGCAAGGTTGTAGCGAGCAGGAGCCATCCTAGGCAGCCCTTGCCAGATACCAACTCTCCACCACCTCTTTGGTTCTATGTACACAAGGTACATTTCAGTAAGACACTTGAAGGTCTTTCCTCCCAGCACCCACACAGTACTGTTAGCAGAACCACCCTGAAATCTAACTTATCACCATTTACCTGTAGGGGACATGATAGGAATCCACACCTTTACCTGCCCTGCCCCCACAACGCATGGTCAAGTTAGAACTTGACCTTCTACAGTTACACTTCCTTCTGCAGAAGCTATATTTCCTTCCACAGAGCTCTGAAAGAGCAACCACTAGCCTCAAGGGGATACTGAAAGAGAAATTTATACTGATAATTAACTAAAATTAAAAATTTGTCTTTAGTCATTAGTCACATTACCCGTGTTCGATGGCCCCTGTGGCTAGTGGTCACTCTACTGGACAGAGTTGACATGTGCCGCTTCCATTATTGCAGGAAGTGCTACTGGAGAAGGGGACCCAAATACAATTCCATTTGTCAAGAAACCATTCCTTCTCCAGTTGGATATAGAGAGACACTGAGATTAGATCAAGATCACTTCTGATTTTCAGAGAAAGTTCACATTTCTCAGCATCAAATTCAAGTCCCCAGTGGTCTAGACTGCATTCCTTTTGCTTCCTCACTCATTCTTTTACTACATCCTAGAGATGTCTCACTTACCTCAGACTTCCTCCACCTGGTAATTTCTAACTTAAATGTGCCTCCCAGTCTTTACTGCTAGAAAAACAAAAACAAAAACAGATGCCTATCCTTTAAGACTCAGTTCAAATTCTTCAGGAACTCCTGTTGATGGAGCTGAGGAAAACCAACCCTCCTTTAGGGGGTCCTAGCCCCTCCGTACCTTTATTCCTGTACATCGCTTTGGAACCTAATTACCTCTTGCCCTGTTCAGAACTGTCTCTTGATCTCCTGTCAAACACTGTCCCTTAAGCCTGTAGTTCAGTAAATATTGATGAATCATCAAAACAGAATGGTCTGATAGCCTTTGTCCAGCTTCCCCAGGCCAGATACTTATCTACAGGGCTGGACTTCTGTCCCTCTCTCCTGCCACTGCCTAGCCCAGCAAGACCACGGTGCTGTGGGTCACAGCACTCTCTGGGCAAAGCTACTTCTACTAGAATCCTCCCCTATCATTTCCATACTGGTATTCTTGTACTCTTCTCTGCTGTACCGGGGGACTTTCCCCACATAATTTAATGAATGGCAGGAAAAAAGATTTGACGAGAGAATTCTATTTTAATGACACATTTCCAGAAAAACATATATTCAATGCTGTAACACCAACCTATAACTCCCTGTGATATTATGAAGGCAAGTCTCCAGTGCGTCTCAAATCAAAACATCAAACAATTCTATGCTTCCTAGCAACAGCACACCAAGTGGTTTTCATCTGCTCTTTCTGGCAGATGGCTTCCCTGTCTGTCAGAGAGCAGAGAGTTCTCAAACCTTTGTTACCCAGACATTTTTGAAAGACAGATATAGCAGCCATTGGGAAGTATTCTCACTGCCTTTGGGAGAACAGAAGGATGGGTCAGGACCTTTGGAATCAAACAGTGCTGGCTTTCCACAGTGCCACCATGAGAAGTCATCGACAGCATTATACCATTTCTTGCGGAGGCTGGTTCTCCCAGAAGCAATGGCAGAATGGGGGTTAGAAGACTAGAAAATCTCATTGGGATCAGGTGACTTTTCTTGCTCTAGGTATCTGGGACAGTCAGAGCAGTGAGTGAAGTCATGAGGCTTATTCGTGCTGGGGTAGAGGGAGCCAAGGGAAGATGCAAGCAATAGAGTCCCGGTCAGGTAGGCAGAAGTATGTTTAACTACCATGAGACTATTTTATTTAAAAATTCACTTAGGCCAGACACAGTGGCACATGCCTGTATGTGTGCCCAGCTATTTGTGAGGCAGAGGCTAGGAATCACTTGAGTTCGTGGGTTTGGGACTACCCTGGGCAACATAGTGAGACTTAGTCTCTAAACAAACAAACAAACTTACTAACAAATAAATAAACAAAAAAAAAGTCACTTATATTTTAATACTTGATATTCTATTCTGAATCCCCTAACCCAAGGTGCATAGGTACTAGCCATTGTAAGACAGTAATTTCAATTACATTATATATTAAAAAGCAACTTCACCTTAAGTCAGCAATGGCCATGTCTGCCCTCCTGCTCTATGTTATAACACATTCACAAAAAAACCCTCAGTCTTACTTTAACCGAAACCTTCACTCTTACTTAGCCCTAAACCTTAATCCTCACCCTAGACTGAATTGTAGGGTAAGGGTGCTCTTTCTAACATGAAAGAGCAAGACCAAAAGAGTAATACAGAGTATGAGGTTACTTTAATGAACTGTTATTTGGAATGTGGTACAAGGCCCCCGTTCCCTCTAGATCCTTCCTGGGCCAGCCATAATTTGATCCAATGGGACTTAACCAGTGATGAGAATACTTGACATCAGATATTGCCATAAATATTGGTTCTATGGCTGTTTGGGGTTGCTAGGAGTTTCATTTTACTGAAAAAAGGACTCATCCATTTCAACAGCCTATCTGAGAAAATGTGGCAGAAGAATCTGGAAAGGGAAACCCAGCTGTCACTCTGGTTGTAGATAGTGAACTACCTCCAGTCCAGCCACCTCCCTCTCCCCCACACATACTAGACCTTTTACCTACTACCAAGTTAAAATGGGCATTTTTTGAGCCCTGCTTGTTTCCAGCACTAAGCAAGACAAGCAGAGATGAACAGAGATGGAACCCACTCAGAAGGAAGATAGTGTAGATGCTCAAAATGCACTCCGACTGATGGAAGGGTGTATGGGCAGAAAGCTCGTGTGGTGGGAGAACTCATTCCTGGGAGGACATGTTTTGTTGTGTCCTTCGCAGAGTAGAGTGATGCAGGAGCTGAGTCTCAGGGGACCTGTGGAATTTTACTTGGTTAAATGATGGGGAAACAGAAATTCCAGAAGTGCCCAAGTAAAGGCACACAGGAGTTTCCAAATCACCAGGTCTTAGATTAAATGAGCATATGGTAGATCACCAAAATTAAGAATAACAAGACTAATAAAAGGTCCCTACAAAAAGTCATTTATCTTGTTCCTAAATCCCTGTTTCCTTTCAGAGCAACTTGGTGGTTGAGCTTTAAGATATTTCTTCCTTTAGACATCCGAAAACTCATGGTCACCAAATGTAGCTCTTAGACAGGGCACCTGAAGCCACACAGAATCCCCTCAGCCTCCTATGTTTTCACCTTCCTGTCTACAGAGTCCTTCCCTCTGTAACTGCTTTCTTTCTACGTTGTCAAATGAAAACCCAACTGAACAGGGAAGAAACCTACCCAAGTATTATGATAATTATTTACGAGACACCTCCTTTTTGACAGTGCCAGGTTCTGTTGTGTATGCATTGCCTATGTACACACTATTCTACATTTTTATCTAATTTTTATCTAAGAGTCTACATTTTTATCTAATCTAGGTTCTCTTCATATACTGAAAAGCAGTGGTTGTTTTAATACTCATAACATTTTCAGTGGCAAATGCGATCACGCATATGCTTGGCTTCAAATGGGCATTCGCCTCAGACACCCTTCTAACGTTAGGGATTGTTTTTGTAGACTAATGTGGTCGTCTGAGGACACAGAAAAGAAGCAATGCTCAGTTTCTGCAGGTGCCAATGTTCACTTGTGGTCAGTACTGGCCAATCACCAGACATGGCTAAACATAAGCACATTCTGGAACCTAAAATATTTTTCACTTGATAAGACTCTCTGAGGAGAATATGATGTACAACTAAGTTCTCTTATGCCTTAGGGCTGGAAAAAGAGTGCACACCATTCTGCTATTGGCCCATTTCCAGGCTACAACTTTAAAGGAACAAAAGCTAACAAAAGACTCTAACCACGAACACAGTTACAAATACTGCACTTGGGAAAGATGAACTATCTTTGGTTGATATGAAACACTGGCTCCATGGGGGGAAAAACTGACCATGATCAAGAGATATTTACTGGGTTGTCATTCTTCGGGGGATAACTGCTTTTTATTTAGTTTGGGCTAAGACAGCTTCCAAGCTAGCCAGTCAAGGGGAAGCCTGGTAACTAACTCCCTCTAGTGGTCAAGAGTGAGAACATAACAAAAAAATCTAATTCTTACTCCAGTATTTGCATCCCGCACTCCTCACTTTAAGGGGGAGGTTGCTGATAGAAGAGAACTTAAAAATGGCCACTTATCAGAAAATCAATCACATTTTCTTAGTCAGAAAATCAATCACTTTTCTCTTTTAGTCACGTTCCATTCATCACTGTCATACTCTGTAAAACAACTGTAATGCTGTCAGTGTATGAATCCTTGCATAAACAAAAGGACTGGAGCACATACTTGCAGAGGGGGAAGGTCAGAGGGGGAGGTCCACTCTGTTAGCAGGCAGCAAAATGTAGCATCTGTGTGAAAAAGTCTAAGCTTCCTCCTTTTTTGGCAAGTTCACTGCATCTAACATCTCATTCTTTTGTTTTTACAAGTAAACTCAATTATAGAAGAGTACCAGATCCATTACCAAAACAGTCAGAAAATCTGAAAATCAAAGCATCCTCTACCATATCTGAAGCCGAAAGAGAGTTAAAGATTTCATGACTTTAAGATTCAGCTGTGGGTCTTACAGCAGCAGTACCGTCTAACTCAATCACTAAATGCAGCCTGCCCAGAGCTTGGCTAACCCTAAAACTAAGTGGTAGTGGCACTTAGAAAGATCTTCCAGTGCAAAGAGGGGTTTTTTTTTTTAACCTAGGAAATTTCAACTTCTCTATGGTGAGCCCCCTCATCCTATTCCCTTCCTCCCTTCTTCCCTCCCTCCCTCCCTCCCTTCCTTTGACACTAGGTCTCCCTTTGTTACCTGGGGAACTGCAGACTCATGTTCCTGGGGTATCATGAACTCAAGTAATCCCCTGCCTCAGCCTCCCAGGTAGCTGGGATTACAGGTGCATACCACCACACCCAGCTAATTTTTTGAGATTAGGTCTCGCTTTGTTGCCCCGGGCAGGTTTCAAACCTGCAGATTCAAGTGATTCCTACTCTCAGCCTCCCTTCCTAGGCTGGGATTAAAGGTGTGTGCCACCGTACCTGGCCCTATCATATTTCTATCCCAACACAGAAAGATACATTCCATCTTTGCAACTGAACTCCACAAATAATGAGTGCCTGATGTGTACAAAATGGAGGACTGGACCCTGTGGAAAATGCAAAGACCCTCCTCTCTTGGAACTCAAGGCCTCCCAGGTGTGGTGTGGATTTGGCAGCAGGCAAAGCAGCCCACTGAAGCATGTTCAAACTGGGGACCTGCTAGCAGAGAACTACATCTGAGAATGTGTACCCCTTTAAATCACGACCTGGGTTATCCTGCTCATCTGGACACTCAGGAAGAGGAAAGGTGCTCACAGCCCTTGGGCGTCCAGCACCTGAATGAACACAGCATTTCCCTTTCTCTGCTGTCTTTATTGCATATCACAGCATTCTCACAAGAATTAAGTAAAAAGAAACCAGAATGTCCCTACTCCCACCAGTGCCAAGTCCTAAGAGATAGAAAAATTCACCCACACCCCTAAATAAAGTCTTGAGATCGAACCAACATCGAACATGGGTCCATCTCTGCTCAGTTGAAGTTCCAAATGAGAAGGGAATGCAAGTAGCATTTTGTTTTCTCTTTCCTCTCATCTAGGATGACATCCCCTCAGCTCCATTTCCAGGGCACCCTAGTCTCAGCTGAGCTTCTGGGAAGTCTGGCCACTTGTGACAGAGCAATGGCAGGATGGAGCTGCCTGTCTGGGCCGTGACTGCCTGCCAAGAGGGCAGTAACTGGGAATGGGTCCTCACAAGTGACTGTGAGGAAAATCTATGAAAGTGAAGGCATCCAGCATCTGGAGGCCACACCCCAGCCACACGCAGCAGCCACTACCAGCCTGACTGCTTCAAAGGGGCCGCTCCTTCCATAGGGCTTTTTCACATTAGGAGGTGGATGACTGCCAAGTCCCACAAGTCTGCAGCTCTGTGCATTAATAAAAGGGTGGCGGGCAGTTGCTCTCAGAGGATGCGGTGCAGTGGTGAACTTTTTCAGATGCTGGGTGCCTTTCATCAAGCATCTGCCGTGCCTTTGGCTCCACAGTAAACCAACGTTCACATCCAATCTCTGCATAAGGCAGGGCTTTTTGCACTCCATACTCTGTACGACTTGGCTGCACAAGGAAAACTCAGCCCATGAGACCTAAAGGGACAATTATCTTTCCCTGAGGCCCTCCCTCCACCCCGCAATGGGAGATGGCACATGGCCATTCTCAAATCACAGGAAAGGGGTTCAGGGACCAGACATTCCCCAAACTCCAGCATAAACATGCATGAGCCAACCACTTCTTTGCCAGCTTCCTATCCGCTGCCTGAATGAGGGCATCCTCCTCTAAGCCCCAAGAGATCAACTACGATGCCTATTTTCTTAGACTCAACCAAGGGAGAGTATCACTTTAAAAACACCAGAGTGCTCACAGCCTCAAAAATGGAAGCAATGGGTGTGAAACATTTCCCAAGTACCTACAATAAGCCAGGTTCATTGCACACTGGAGCACAGAGAAATTGACTGCAAAATTTTCAACAGAAATGAAAAATCCAAAGAAATATTTTTTTTTAAACAGTGATAATAAGGTGGCAAAGCTATGTCCATGCTCTCTCTCCCACACTAGGATGTCTATGTTCTTATAGTCATCGTCTATGTTCTTCCTTCCACTGGAATGTTCTTCCATCTCTTCTCCTGGTCAGCTCTTCTCCTCCTTCAACATGCAGCCTGCAGTTTTCTTGTGAAAAGCTTCTAAGATTCCCAAGTTAGATGAAGTTGTTGTAAACATTCTCATGGCATTCTTGAATATCTCTTGTCTGTGTCCTGTGGGATGGCTCCCTCCCTCCAACTATACACTGTGCTCAGGCAAGCAGGCTCTACTATTCACCGTTCACCAACCCTGGTGTATACCTGTCTGAATGAAGAAGCTCAAACCCTACTTTTCTGGATGAATTGCCTAAAGATGTTTACATAGCCAAGTCCAGATAAAGTGATTCCTAAGGTGATGGGTGACCAAGTGATCTGAGAGTGTTTCAAGGAAGAATAAGCATCCAGTGAATTTAAGTACTACCAACTACCAAGGGAATAAGATCTGAAAACTGACCGCTGGATTCAGCAACAAAAGGTCAATGAAGATCTAATCAGAAATTGTTTCATAGAAGTGATGGTGACAGAATCATCTAATGTTTGTTGAAGGTAGAATCAGGGTACCTATTTGAAGGGAAACTGGGTGGGGAGGGACTTGAGATGACTTGAACATGTTTTGCACCCAGGAAAAAGATGCCCAAAAGCAAGTGCTTATGTTCAAGAGGTGAAGGGTTTAAGCAGTTGGTGTATTAATAGCACAAGGATGGTGTCAAGATTGCTTTTTTCTTCACTTACAGTTGCTAATAATTTTTTCCTGAAAAAGGAAAAAAATTCCTATACTTATAAAACCCTAGTCAAGGAAGGGATAATGGGTGGGAGCAGTCAGGAAGGGGAGGTGGTGGGTGAACCCCAGGGAATACAAAGATGAGAGAGAGAGAGAGAGATAATTTAAAAAATCAAAGCTGCTTCACAGATATGTAGTTGGATGAAGGAAGACCAACAATCCAACTCAAATATCTAGCAAAGAAGGGAATAAAATTGAATGAAATTTGCAAATCATTGCCAGATGAGGAAATTGCTGGGCAAGGGACCTGATAACTGCATCTGAAGAATAGGAGTTCTTTCTCCCTCAGTCCAGGCCTTTCAGGACCAGTGGAAAATGAACTGAAATGAAACTGTGCCAGTTTTAATTAGACCAAAATTTAGTGCTGGAGAAGTTTACCCTTAGTTCCTATGGAGAAAAAGATAATATGACAGATTCTCTAGATTTTAATTTTATGATCTAAAATTAGTCATGGAAGATTTATATCCAAAAAGAGGATCAGAAATTAGGAAATTGGGGGGGGGGAGCCCATTACCAGATGCATTCTTCCTAAATATTTTAATGGTTCCATCAATGGAGAAAAATTTCTAATAACCTCCATTATAGCAACCCATCTCAGGAGAGGGAATGCTCAATAAACCCACCAATAGGCTGGATGACTCATAAACAGGAATAGAATCATAGAATAAGAGTCTTAAAAGACCTTAAAAACATCTACTCCCTGCAGGAATTCCTTTTATAACATCTCTGACAGATGGTCATACATCTGCATCGTGTCTCAGATAAGAGCTCAGCAGCTTTTCAGGAATCTCATTTCTGTGATAGACAATTAAGGTTTCCATCTCTCATGAAGTTTTCTTATATATTGAATTAAAATGTGTTCTATGACTTCTGCCCATTTGTTCAGATTCCCCTTCTGTTACTGTGAAATTATTCTATTCTATTCCCGTTTCCATGTGATATTCTTTTCAAATGCATTACAAAAAGTTCCCTTCAAAGTTAACTTCTGAGGGATTTCCCAAAAATATTCTGATTATAGTAATTTTTTAAACTTTCTGTGCTTTTATTCTACACTGATAGTGAAAGAATGTACAAGCTAGGCATAAACCTTCTTTCCCTTGTATTTATTCTTTTGATAAATCTCTACAGAGCAGAGAACTATACTCACCTCCAAGTCAGGGATAAAGATGAACAAGATGTGTCCCTACTCCAAACTACACAGTGTGCTAAAGAAACTTTAACAAAGAGAGAAAATGATAAGATGATGTGTGCTATAAAAAAATTAATAGTCTCAAGAGAACTCAAGGGGTGGAGAGAGAGAATAAGAACTTACTCTGAGTGAGCAGGACTTGGAAAAGACTTCAAAGAGCAGGCTTCATTTGGGTTACCTCTTAAAAGACTAAGTTTTTCCTAAGCAAAGAGGATGGAAATCAGAAAACTAAATTTTAGAAATGCTTTTTCAGAAATGTATTTTAGAAATGATTTGTTTGAATGCCATGTGCATCATTCAGGGACTCACAAGTGACAAAGAAGGGAAAGGAGATTAGGAAATAACTATACAGGTAGATTGTGTTCACATCATAGAAGGTCTTGTGTGGCAGGTAGGAAGCACAAAGCTAATTTAGAGATCAGAGACAGATCATTGACAGATATCACTGGAAACCTGTTAGAATTTTTAAAACTATCTCAGGAAAGTGGACTACTAATTATGTGTTTGATGGGCTGACAGGGTCGGGATGAAATATAGGAAGCATTACAGATGAGCCGACCAAGGACTAAGAGGGAAAAAAACACAATTCACAAGGGATTATCTGCGGGAGAATAAGTTAGAGGAGATGTAAGACACAAGTGATAGGAAAGGAATTGTGGAGTTTGGAAAAAGAGCTCATGTTGGGAGAGAAATGAAAAGGAAGAGTTAAAAATATCACTGGAGATTTGAGCATTTAACTATGCTCAAATTGAACCTCAAGTTAAACCTATGCTCAAGTTAAACCTATGCTCAAATCTCCAGTGATATTTGTTTAAAGTCTATAAGAGAAATTCTGGAGAAGTAGGCAAAGAAGGGATGAGAGAAATGATGAATTTCTAGTCGAATATCCAGGCAGTGATATAATCGTATATGTTCAGCAGTTGGCTCTTGTGGGGTTTGGGAAGGAGTCAGAATTTTGTAGCCTATACCAAATTCGTTGGTATAAATACTTCTAGTCCACTTGTATGACATCCTTGATAACTGAACATGGAGTCAGGAAGAGATACTAATCATTGATCCTAGAGAGCCAGTGCAAGTCAGCACCAACACACCATTGCCACCAGTAAAACATGTTTAACAGATTTTGGAGAGGGATGACAGAGGTGGAACCAAGAATGTTCCTTATTGTCCAGTAAACAAATGTAATAATTGTGAGACAAAAAAGCCAACACCATGATCAAAGACAGACTTGAGCAGCCCTACCAATGTGCTTCCAGCTTCAGCCAAAAGTCATTTACAAATAAGTTCTCACATTCTCTGTTACCAATAGTCATGTAAAAGCCATAAAAACAATGCTGACAATAACCAGTGAGTTTAAGACTGTTCATTTAAGATTTATTATTGCTTCACCTAACATGAAATAGTAACTAAGTGCTTTGCTATGTCAATTTAAAGGTTGCTTTGTTTTCATTGCCACCTCTGTGAGTACCTCCGGGCTGTCTGCTGTTTTATAATAGCTCATAATGATGTTCAGTCACTCATAGGTGGTAAGCTGACTTTCCAGACGTAACTGTTAGCTATTCTTTGTCTTTCTCCAAGTGTATAGATATCTAGCAAATTGACTGTATGGGGCAATGATGCTATGAGTTAAGGTAAGGTGTATTATGCAGAGCAAAGAACATAAAAAGCAAGAAGAGTTAATAGTCTTAAATAAAGATAAAAATTGAAAGCCATGCATTTGGGAACAAAGTAAGGGGGGGGGGATGATTGAAAAGGATATTATTATCACTCAACAGTGAAAAGTTACTTTCAAATCATACTTTTCCAGTGACAGAACAGACATTGTCATAAGCCTTCTCCTGAACACAGAACCCAGGTTAAGTATTTTTGTGCAACTGCTTCTGATAATGTTTAAAAGAGCATAAACTCTTCACTCTCCACAGGGAGAATACATTTCTTTTAAGTTTAAAACATATTATATCACTTCTTTAATGAAAGATTACAAAGATGTGTAATGACATTAACAGTACAACGCAATGAGCCCTGATGACAGGCACACAGGCCCCTGATGATCGAAGTTCTTCTTACTCTATAATTTCATCTCTACCAACCTTAACTCATCACCCTACTACTAGCTCATTGCTGTCTCTAACAGGAAATCTTCCAGTCTCAACTTTGGGGCCAGTATTACTGCCTCAAGTATTCCTTCTTTGGTAAATAGTATCTAGATATCCCCTAGCCCCTTTCATTAGCCTCCCTCAAGTCATAAACCACTCTATTTAAATGATCATAACAAAATGTTCCAACTAGTCAATGTGAAAGAAATGATACTTTAAATTGCAAAACTCTATATGAAGAAAACTAAATACAATTGCAAAAAAGATTTCCTGATATAGCAAATATTTATATAAAGAATATATTATCTAAGTACTAATAATGTGATAAAAATCAAAATAATAAACTTGAAGAAAGTAAATTTTAAAAATCTCTTTGCCTGAACAATTGTAGCTGAAGCATAGAAGCAGGGTTAATATCCAGGGAGAGATATATGTACCTGGTGGAAGAGGGAAAGAAATTGGAACTCAAAGAGGTTCCACATGGTGTTCTACACCACACCAAATATGGTTACTAGGGCAACCAAAGAAATGTACTGCAGATATGTTTACAAGCGTACATTAACATGACTCAGAAATCAACTGAATATTTGAACATGAGCGTTCAAGGAGAACGAAGAATCAATGTTGTACTTTCAACATATATTTGCTGAATGCTTTGTATGTGCCAAGCACTAAATTAGACACTGGGAGTTGCGCCCCATCCCTTCTCCTATAATTAAAAAAGAAATTTTAAGCCCATATCCTACTATGAAAGAGAATATATCGGAAGATATAGTTTCAAACCAAACTAATGTACATGAATTTCTTTAAGTACAATCAAACAACCCTAAAATGAATCTTAACTAACTGAAAATCATGAAAATATTGCCTTTACATTAAAGAATAGTCAGAGGAATCTAAGTAAATAATGGGAAAGAATGCAAAGGTGACTGCAGGAAAAAGTGGGTGTGAGATTGATCTGAGAATCTGCCTTAGCTTGAGTAAATATAGAGGATACTCAAACTATAGTCCAGGATACCATGAACAAAATTTAGAAGTGTAAAAGGACATTATCCTCTTGACTATTGGTTCTCAGTTGTGATGCTGTGGACACTCAGAGAGATTTACAAGACACTGGTGGTGTGGAGCTAAAGACTGTGGAGATGCTAACTCAATAGGCCTGGGAGTGATTAGGGAGACAGGAAACTACAAGTGACTCCCACCTGCAGCTTAGATGGAAACCCAGTGTCCAGAAATTGCTCCTTATCACTAGGGGATCTTGGGTCATGGTCTTGACATTGACTTTAAACAGCTAAAAGGGCCTTAATTTGCCAGGCATGGTGGCGCATGCTTGTAAGCTGCAGCCTAGGAAGCCACAGTGGGGACCAGAGATTGCGGTTCGAGTCAAGATCTGGGCAACGTAGCGAGACCGAGTTCCAAAAAATAGCTGGGCTTGGTGGTGCGTGCCTGTAATTCCAGCTACCTGGGAAGCTGAGGCTGGGGAGTACTTGAGTCAGTGGTACCCCAGGAAACGTGAGCCTGAGGTTCCACTGGCAAAAATAATGAAACCTAGTCTCAAAATAATAATAATAATAATAATAATAATAATAATAAGTCCTTAATTTTATTGTTGGAGACGGTACTGGCCTAATTTTCCACAGGAATCTTTATAATCAATAAACTCACATTTTTAGAATAGAGGAACTAATATACAGATTTTTTTTTGAAACTTGTACAAACTAATTAGCTTTTCCAACCTTAAAATAGTCTAAAGGTTTTTCTTGCACCTCTATGGTACAAATAACATTATGGCAGCAACATATAATCTTGTTTTCCCTAAATTACATCCAAATGATTTTACTTAATTTAAAAAATGCAAGTCAGCATTGAGCTCTTAAAACTTGATTCTATTCAATTTTCCATAAAGAGAGAATGATATTAAAGAATGTAAGAGTGTTTTAGAAGTATTTCTATATACTCTAAGAACATTCTATTTGCCCATTTACTTTTGCATAGGAATCAGATCATTCCTGAAGCAAATGTTTTCTCAGACCTTTTCAAAAATGATCCCTGTGTCTATACCTTAGCATTGAGAAAAATGAACAATCCTGGTGATCATTAGAAACGTTTTGAAGATAGAATTGTAATATTCTCCTTCCTGTTCCTTACTCACAACTGTCCTGTAACTAAAGGTCACTGCAAAACTGAAATTCTCTAAGGGAGTAAAGAAGGTGATAAGGGCAAATGACAAAGCTGCAAGAGGTTCTCAGTTCTTTCTATTCAATTAAAGCAACTTCTACTTCTCTTGACTTTGCTCGGTAAGACTGGTGTCTGTGAGCAGAAAATTCTGTGCCCCTGGCCCTGCTACTTGCCCTACAGCCCTGAGGACATCTCCTGAGTTTGTTAGAAATGCAGATCATCAGCTTTACCTCAAGCCTATTGCATCATATTCTGTATTCTAACAAGGTTTCAGGGGGGTTATAAGTCTACTGAAACTTGAGAAGAGCTAGACTAGAACAGAATTACTAACCAATGGACTCTGTTGGATAGCGGTTTCAGCATCACCCAGGACCAAGAGGAAAATGTAAACTGCTAGGTTTTGTTCCAGAGCTACTCAATCAGAATCTCTGGAGGTGGAACGTGGGACCAAGGAATTGGCATTTTAATTAGCTCCCCCAGGTAATTCTTGAGTACAGCCAAGTTTGAGATACAGTAGTCTATACCACAATTTTGTCCACCCCACCCCTTTCTCCTGAACAATGATTTCAAAGAGTAGCACTTACAACTCAAATCTAGGCCCGCAGACAATCTGCCTGAGCATAAAGAAAAAAGAACAGTACTTGTATTTATATTTATGCTAATTGATATATTTATATTTTAGAATGTACATGATATGCTAATATTGAAATACATGTGCAGTTATTTATATATCTTATTATATTATGTATCTGTATTTTATCATATATTTATTATATTATATTTATTATATTGCATTACGATAGTGTACTGTATTGCATCGTATCACTACCCCAGACCCAGCCCTATTCATAGAGATATAGCTATATATTCAAACATTGTTTTAATTTATGAGTGTTTAAATTCATTCAGAGAGTAACTGTTAGCCCCAGCGCCTTATATGGATTTTAAAATCAGCCTGAGGAAAGGCCGGGCATGGTGGCTTGTGATTGTAAGCTTCAGCCTATGATGCGGCCGGGGCTAGGGATCGCGGTTCGAGCCCCACCTGGGACCCGTAGTGAGACCTAGTTCCAAAAAAATAGCTGGGCATGGAGGCATGCACCTGTAATCCCAACTACCTGGGAAGCTGAGGTTGGGGATCGCTTGAGTCTGTGGTACCCCGGGCAATGAGAGCCTGCGGTTCCATGGGCAAAAATAGCAAGACCTAGTCTCAAAAAAAAAAAAAAAAAATCAGCTTGAGGAGATTTATCACAAAAAATGTTTTCAATGCTAGTTAAAATGCACAAATTTATATTTTCCTTTTCATAATTAGGATTCAGAGTCAAAATAATCACTGAACTAATATAAGTTAGTCACAATCTTTCATGCTCATCTAGCAACTATTTATTCATCTATTCATTATTCCTTAAATATTTGTGTGATATTCCTTAAATTCTATATACCTAGTATTAGAAACAAATCAGTGACCCAGATGACACAGTCTTACCTTTATGTTCCATTACATTCACAAACTGGGTCAACAATCAAGCAAGTTACCACCATGGATGTGACTAAGAATGTGATCAGAGGAAGAATAAACCTGAGAATACTGAGCAGAAGGAGTAAACTTGGTCTAGAAGTTGGGAGTCGACTCTACAAAAAACTAACAATCTAGGCTGTAGCCAAAGGATGAACAGGAGTGACCTGGAAGAGAACTGGGAGTTCTCATAGCTCTACGGTTGCTACACCCATTCCCCCCCAGTACCGCCAACAGCCACCAGGAGCTATCTTATCTGAGGATGAATCTTGAGTTCTCACTTCATAGAAATTTCAGAAGTGATAAATCCAATGATCTGAAATCTTTTTTTTTTACCAAGTATACCTTAAATTTCTATTTTTTCAATTAAAAGATGGAGTCCTGATTCACTTTTCACCCTCTATCCCCATGAAAAATGTCTGCAGAGTACTATTCATCTTTCACAATGATGGAGATCTGATGTCTAACTCTAAAATATTCATATTATATATTATGTTGCTAAATTAAAATTTTCATTGTCTGGAGAAGCAAAAAACACCTTCCTTAAAGAGTTTTCCCTGTCTTCCACTTACTCCTTCTTTCTCTCAACAGAAACACAGTGATTGTGTGAGGCCATGGGGCAGAACTTGAGCAAAATATGAGTCCCAGTCTCTGAGGAGCTAGGTGCTAAGCAGAGAACAGTCAAGTGATGGGCACTTAGCATGACTGGGGTAAGATCCATGAGGAAAGTTGTAGGATGTCTCTTCTGAGACTGAGTCCTGAGCCAGTGAGCACTAACATGAAGGGCCAGGCTCCTTGTCTGGGATCTCAAGGATAGAGTAACTCAAGCTGGCTATTGGTATAGAAAAGTTTTCTTTCAAAGTGCACTTAATCAGGACTTTGGTAGTTCCTTCTAGTCTAGATATTTCCTTGGGAAAGCATTTAACTTTCTATCAACAAGCAAAAGTAGATCATCACCACTTTTGAGTGCAGAAAAAGGCATTGTTTTATATTCCTTTAGTCCTTCACAATGTCCTAGATTTAAGGCAGGCGTTGGGTATATCATAGATGCTCAATAAACACGATTGCTACTTCATTGAAAAATAAAAGAAGAAATAGTTTTTTCTTCTGAAGCTCTGTGTGATGCTCATCGGGTAGCAATCAAGCTTAATTTAGAGTTGTCAGTGATAAAGAATAGATTTATATTTCATACTTATGCTAAAATCCTTCTAATGAAAACTGACTCCATAATTCTTTCTTGTTTAATATTCATAACCCAAACTCTCAGGGGTCAAGGAGAAAAGTGAGCAAGAATACAAATAAAGAATAACTTTAAGAGTGGAACACTAAAAATCAAGTCACTTTTTAAATATAAATAAACTTAAGAAAAATGGAAGGAATTCGGTTTGAAATTATAAACACTAAGAACATGAGTACAATAGAAAAGAAGCAAATCAAAATATTGAGACTAAAATACCACGTACTAGCTTCATATTTCTAGGCAAGTAACTCAAACTTTTGTTCATAATCAAATATTTCAACAGAAAAGAACAGAGTTATATACATCAAGTAACTATGTCACCAATACTCAGAATTTCTCAATGTTAACATTTTACAGTGTTTTACTTAGGTTTTCCTTTCTTCTAAAAGGCAAAAGATTATTCTTTCTTAAAAATAATTTTATATTTTACTACATCTAATTATAATCATGAAAAACATATGGTATTCTTTTACATTTTCAAGTTTACACAAATGGTATATAGTGTATTTCCTTCTGAAAAGTGATTTTTATGCAATAGCATGTTTAGAAATTTCATGCATGTTTATACTAGTATAATATCTATCTCAATCACTTTTATCAGTCTTTATAATATTTATAATATTCTTTATAAAAATTATAATATTTATAATATTCTCTTTTCAAAAGTCACTCCTAATAATGGATAATAGGGGGTCTCCAATTTAGAGCAAACTATTAAAAGTACTCCCAGTCAGTATCTATATGTGTGTGTATGCATACATACATTTGTTTATTTTTTAAGAAATTAAAAAATAATTGCATTGTATGTTACATCAATATTTAGAACATGTTGAGACTTTTGGAGTCGAATAAATGGTTACTTTTTGACCATAATTAGCATGAATTATATTTTTGAATATATTTCTTATATGTGTCTTTTAAATCTCATTTAATTCCAAACATCCCAATTTTCTATATTCTTTTTTTAATATTGCATATTTTATTTATTTTTTAATTGAATAATTTATATATATATATATTTCACATCATTTTAATCCCTGGGGGTCACCCACCACCAATTTTCTATATTCTTACCAATTTTTCAACTTTACATACATTTCTAAGAGTAATGTGCTCAAATCTTTCTCTATGATTAAAAAGTTGACAAATTCTACTTGCAACTTGGACAATATTTTGATGGACATATGAAGTCCATATGGTTGGAAATGAACATATGCATGATGCGACACCTTCTTAGTATTTTGTTTGCAATATCCATGTTCACCTTCTTTACTTTTATTTTAAATTAAATTTACTTTACTTAATTTTAAATTAGTAACTTAATTTTAAATTAATAACTCATCATTTCTCTGATTACTCAGTTATTCAGATTTTTATCTGTCATTTTTTAGTATTTTCTATTTATGATAGCTTTTTCTTCTTTACTTTTTCTGTTTCTTCCTTTCTATTTTCTTTAAGAAAACAAAATGTTATTACTGTATATCAAGTAATTTCATTACTGGTTGCACAGCCCTCAAAAACAAGTAAGCGATCAGAGAGCATTGTACATGGAGATGTAACACAAAGCAGTATCTACAATACTGTGGTGGAAACATGCCCAAAATCAATCACATAATCAAAAGTTATATTTCCATTGAAAATATTTTCAACATATAGCATAACATATTGATTTTTGTGCAGATATACTTTATCTGCAAATACAAATTCCATGTGTACTAAGTGGACCAAAATTTCACTATGTAGCACTATGTTGGCATTTGGTTGAAAGTTACTCATTCCATCTGGTTCCTCTGAGCAATAATACTCTTGTCCATTGTGGGTGCTCATGGGTCTCATGGAACATATAATTTCAATATCTGACACACTTGTACCACACGTCCTGGCTGGTTTTCACTCCTAGCAGTCCTAGTCCTAGTGATAATAAATGTTCTCATCCAGAAATCTCATCCTTAATTCAATCTATTAGCCAGGTTTCTCCGGAGAAACAGAATTACAGTTATACTAATGAGATAGAGCCACCATAGTGAAAGGGGAGGAAGGTGGGAGAGAGATTTATATTAATTTTATGAAATTGGTAGAAAGAACTGTAGAAACTAGAAAGTTCAGAATCTGCAGCTGAGGCCAGCAGGCTCGGGAGTGATGCAGGAAGAAGTAACAGTGAAGTACCATGAAGGCAGTCTGCTGACAGTTTTCCGTTTTTTAAGGGAGGGCTGTCCTTTTCTATTAAAGTCCTCAACTGATTTTAAAGACACCCACCCCATATTATAAAGGGCCATCTTCTTTACTTAAAATATATTGATTTAAATGTTAATCTCATCTAAAACATACTTTCGTAGAAACATTTAGGCTCTGACAAAGTATCTGGATACCACTGTCTAGCCAAATTGATACTTGAAATTAACCATCACACTCAACTTGTTCATGTTGCTCATTCATTTATCCATCTATCCAGCCAATTTCCACTCAGTGTCAAATATATACCAAGCATTGATGTCTTCTCACTCACCCAAAATAATACTCTCCATTTGCAGTTACCCCACATCAAATGCCCCTGTCCCATCACTGGGAATCTGCTCTAGAATTGCTCCTCCCCTTTGAGCAGAGAAGGTACTGTGAAACACAGTGTGAATATACAAATATAAATAGTATTGCAGCAGGATCATTCCTTTTAGTTAACTTTTGTGATTCAGTTTTAATTTGCTTTAATAAAATGTACCAAATAAATTCAAGCTTTTCTTAAGAAAAGTAAATACATTGAAAGCAGAAATTTAGTTCTCAAGAATTTTCAGAGATTTATGTTCAAATCTTTAATGTAAGAACAATAGTTCCAAAAAATGTTTTTTTCATCCCCATAGAGTGGTCCACATTAATGTATTAGTAGAATGGCCTCATAACTGCCCTTGCAAAAAACTTCCTGATGCCAAATTGGCAGAACCTCTATCTCAAACTTCTGATTGGGGTGAAAAATTATTTATAACAAAGTTATGCTATGCAAAAACTTTTCAGAGACTCATAGCTCCTAAGGAGCTGAAATAATAGCTGAAACAAATGAAAAGGTAGCAGTAAACAGGGTAATAATACTTGTAATATTACATGGTAATAATATTACAATACTTGTAATAATTTCCCTTTAGTAATCATAAAGGTCTTGAGGTTAACAGGATAATTATTTTATTGTTTCTCTTCAGAGAAACTGAACATCTATAGTGATAGTCAATATAATGGCTACTTGCTTGTTTCCTATTATTTGTGACCAAAATAAGGTCATAGAAGTGGTAAAAAGAACAACAACAACAAAAAAAAAAAACCTCAAAAAACAAAAACCAAAACCCTAAAAGGAAACTAGAACAAGACATGGCCTCTTGATAGAGTCTAATGAGTATCTGAGTTCAGTGCTTTTGATTCAAGGGACCTTTGAGAAATCCTGATAATAATGTGAGCTTAGACTTTTGACTGGTAGTCTTATCAAAGTGATGTGACAAGTGGAAAGAGCAGCTTTAAGTTCAGAAATTCTTAAGTGTTTGAGCTGACCTCTCACTGAAGGATGAGGCAGTTTGACCTGAAACTGAAAATTGCCAAATTTTTGCTGTAATAGAAATAATTTCCAAAAATATAAGACTAGATGAGACATTTCTTGGGAGGATTGATTATGCATTTACATAAGTGTATTTAATGTGTCCCACCATTTTTTATCCCACCAGTATTTAATGTGTAATTATTTTTGTGTGAGGAATCATCCTATCAAGGGAAAAAAAAAAAACCTTGTGAATCCAAATTTGCTTTTGGGAGATTATTAATGTATGATTTCTGGATGGGAATATTATGTTGCTGTTTCTCAGGTATCATTTTTTATAATTGTTTTATTAAGGATCATGAAAATATAAATAGTTCAGAGAAATAATAGTTATTTGGAAAATAAAATAAATCATTTAATTATAAAATTGAATTGCTAAGGGTTTCAAAAGTCTCTTTCAACTCCCACATTCTATAATTCTGAAAGGTGAATATTCAGAAACATAGAAAATGAGCTCTAACATAGAGCTCTAACACCTGAAATAATTTTCCTTCTTTGTAGACACAGGTATAACTCCATAAGCTCAAGTAAACAAGAGAAAAAGTAGATGGAATAATCTATATGCCCTTTGAAAAATCCTTATTCTACACTTACCAGAAGAACAAATATATTTATCCAACCATCCATCCATCTATTTATCCATAAATCTAATATGTTGCTATATATGTGTACTACTACAGCATACTAACATATAATTATAAGTTACAGTCATGAATAAGATAGGAGAGTCTCCATTTTCATGCATGTTATAGTCTGCCTCATTTTTTTTCATTTTTACCAGTATAAATGGATGTGGCCATTATTTTTACATAATAAAAATTTGTATTATTAGTTATTAAAAACTTCTGAACATTAATAATCACCAAGAAATGCACATTAAAATCATAGCAAGATACTATTTCACACCTACTAGGATGGCTATCATCAAAAAGTCAGATAATAACAAGTATTGGCAAGAATGCAGAAAGATCAAGATACAAATAGCCTATTGGTGGGGTAAAAAAAGACAGTCACTTTGGAAAGAGTCTGGTAGTTCCTTGAATGATTGAACAAAGTGATATAAATGGTTCAAACTTATTGTGGTGATGGTTGTAAATATGGTTGTAAACACAGTGACCTGTATACTTAATATGAGTAAACTGAATGTCTGTGAATTATATCATAATGATACCATTTTTTTTAAACAAGCCAAAATCATAGCTACTTTCTCAAGAGATAAGTTACCTTTTCTTTAAAGTAATTAAAAACCCTGTTTTTAAATATTTATATTTGTGTGTTGAGTGTGTGCAGTTTTTACTTGTATTAAGGTTATTTATGCACTGGGGGATCATAGATGCCATGGTGGTAGGAGAACTATGGGTACTGCAGGGAGAAATCAAATATGGTCCAGAAATTAATAACAATATAAAAAATAAATTTAATGTTAAAAAATGTTATTTGTGGACATTTATTGTGCCTGGCTAGAAGATAAGTACCTGGACAGCAGGACTTATATCTGTTTCATCTTTGCAACCCATGATGCACACCAGATACTAAGCTATTTACATAGTAAGCACTTAACAAACATTCAAGAGAGCAAACCATTCATGGGTTGAAAATGTAGAACTATTTCATTAATTGGTAACTGATACTTGCATAATCTAAAAACACATAGATAGTAACCATCTTTCTCACTTTTCCACTTCCTTAAATCCCTACTACTGTTTTTAGTATGATGGTATGATGACTTGAGTCACTTGTACCTATGGAATATTTCTGGGACCCACCTCTCCAATCTCATCTCATTTACTGCTCTTCTGCCCTCACCTTGTCTCCTTCAGGTTCCTGAGATAACTGCCTGTTCCTCCTCACGTCAAGGCTTTTGCACTGTAAGTGCTCTTGCCTGTCCTCACCTCTAGGGGCCCACTCTTCTTCCTTTCCTTGGGACACCTTTATCGCCCAAGGCCATCTAGGTATACATTATAGCACCCCACACCGCCTATGACTTTTCTTAATCACATTTTGTGTATATCATAGTTTACAATAACATTTGCTTGTAGGATTACTTAATGTCTTCTTCCTCCCCAATTGCAGAGTCAGTGAGAATGAGACTAGAGAAGCTGCTGTTTTTATTTACATTTGCATGCATTCCCTGCCTAACTTAGTTCTTGGAACCCGCAAGACACTCAGGAAATACTTTAGAAAGAATTTGTGAATTGGTTTTTTAATGGGTTTCTTTTCAATAAAGAAAACCTAAATGCAGAAGAACCTCAGTGCAAATATGAGCATGACTCCATAAAGTAACAGCTATTGTGTTTAATCTGGTTAAAGAGGAAGAGCAGAACAAAGGAACAGAGAGAATTCTTTAAAATGGCAGCCACCCAACCAAGACAACTCAAAAACACAACAACATAGCCCTTGACTGCCTGAGGTACAACAGCAGAATCTGAGAGGTGATTCCCTGGGCTTTGAGTCCACAGGGATGGAGGTGAACTCCCAGAGTCTTAAAAAACTGGTACAGATGTTGCTGCTTGCGGTGAAGTTTATAAGAGGAAGGGGGTGAAACACATGACCACATGAAGACTACTGCCTAAAAATGGAAACCCAGGCACATTAAGCAAGAATCATCCCCTCTAGATTAAAAACAGCAAGACAACAAAAATGCCAATTGTGCCGATAAATGCTGTCAGTAAAAGAACATGCACCAACACTCACAGGAACAACTGTACTTACAAACCACGAGAAAACTCTAGCCAGCAAGGGGGGTTGTGACACTGCTTACACCACCCCCAGCCACAGAGCAGACCTGGGCAAGAAGGGGAAACCTACATATGGACCTCATATTGTGGTAGGTAACTATGCCTCTCACCAACCAGTGTCTTTGGGCCATTTTAGGGTGATGATTGGTTACCATGATGCCACACCTTGATAACTACAGAACACTTTAAACAGATTCTTACTGAAAGTCCATGAAACAATACATGCAAAAACATTAGGATACTACCTGGCATATGGTAAAAGTCAACAAATGTTAATTTTTTAATTTTATTATTAATAAACCCAAGGTTTGATATTCATCTTACCACTTGCTCCAAAACCACATGGACAACATTGACTCCCATGTACTGAAATCATCCTAGGTGGTTTCAAAAAAATGTGTGCTGACCAAAATAAATTCCAGATGGATTAAAGAGTTAAAATGAAATAAGTGAAACCATAAAAGTACTTGAAGAAAATTTATGTATATTTTTTATATAATGTCGGGGCAAGTAAAATCCACAAATGCACAGGGAAAACCCATAAGCCACAAAGAAAAAATAGATTATTTGACAACCAAAAAAAGTAACACTTGTATATGATTACTATACTTAGTAAAATAAAACAAATGACTAAGGAAAATAATTGCAGCATATTCCATCTTCATTATCAAAAGAACTCTAGGCAGTGCATAAGAAAAAGATTCAATATCATTAAAAATGAGAAATCAGATTTATCTGTCATTTTGAAAACAAGTTGTCTTTCTTTGCTTTTGAGATCTTCAGATTTTTATTTATTTTCATTTTATCAAGGATGACTGTTCACATATTGCTAGCTAAAATATAAAATTGGCATGGCCTTTTTGGCAGTGGCTAGAAATACATACATATATATGCAATAATTGAATATATTCATCAAATAATTAAATATATTATACATTACATAGATACATATCAAAAGTGTTAAGATTTTGCATGCCATTATTAATTCTACTCTTAAAAATTTATCCTAAGGCAAAGAACATAAGCACAACTATTTATATGCAAGGTATATCCATTACAATGTTAGTTAAATGTTCAATACTAGAGAACTAGAGAATGCTACAATGAACTATGTTACAGGTTTATTTGCAAGAAAGAGTTAATATTTGTAAAGCAACTAGAACTTCACCTGGCACATAATAAACTCTCAAGGTACTGAATAAATGAAATAAAAATAAATAAAACACATGAAATTAAATTTTATACAGGCATTTAAACTGATTTATAAAAGAAAATTTACTAATATATAAGGTGTAAATGATGTTACTAAGTGAATAAAGGTAACAATGGCATATACAATATGATCTGACTTATAAGACATGTATATGTTTACATATATGCATACATGCTTCAAAATAATAAAAACTAGTCATCTTGGTGGAATTATTTTTACTTTCTTCACTATCTGTTTCTTAATTTTCCAGCAACATTCATGTGTAATACATTTGGAAACAAAGTTTCACTTTCAACTGCTAAAAAAAAAATTGTGTAACTCTTATAAACTCCCAAGAGTTTAAATACAAAACATTATTATTATTATAAACATTTCTATAAATTAGATTAAAATACTGATAGTCCCATTTTTTAAGGACTCTTTTAGACAATATAAGATTTTTTTCCTTTTAGGTTCATTTCTGAAATGGCAGATATACCTACAAGCTATAATTTTGTCTTAAATTATTTTTTTAGATAGTTGAAAAAACTCTTAGCCTGTGAGATTCACATAGATTCCCAGTGAATTATTTATCATATTCCAGTACCAGCTGAGATTACACCAAACTCTTAAATCCAGATTTACACTACCTTCTTATCCCCAAATGAGATTTATTTTCAGCAGACCACCCAACTGCTTCCAAATGATTATAACATTCATTCAGGCCTCAGACAGTCAACAAAGTTTTTATGAAGCCCAATTGGATCAGCAGTGAAATTCACCTGATTGATTGTGCAGACTAACTATATTCATAAAATAGTAGCTGCGGGACAAATTAAATATGGACAAAGAGAGTTGCTTCAGGGCCACAGGTAGGAAAAACCTTAAGTACAGCTCACCAGGAAAAAAACCTCTCCTAATCATCTAGAACTGAAATATCATGCTACCAAGTCTCTAATTTCCCATTTTAAATTTTATGGAACAGCAGGAGATTTCATAAAAGCATAAGAAAAAAATAAGAAGCTGTCTCTCCTCAATAATTTTTCCAATGGGTTGTTAATAGAACCATGTCACTGAAAACTAATTTAAGCATCAGTCTTTCTTACTGAAATCCCAGTTTTTATGCTGCCTGCTCTGCTCTCAAAACAGGTTCAAGCACTAACCTTAAGAGAAAACTAATGAACCAGAGGACTTTTTTTCCTTAGAAACATTAAGGTAAAAAGACATCTTTATCTCTGCATAGAGGTTCGTGAGTCTATGAAAATCTCTTCTGTGCTTAACCAGAATTTATGATGACCTCACTACCTTAAGATTAATGTAAATTGTTCTACTCCTAATTTTTCACACTTACCTGATTATACAATCTTGATAAATATCTCACTTCAAATTAGAAGATTTTTAACTAAAAATCATGCTGGTAGGGATTAGTTTCAGAGTTTGATGTTAACACCTTTGGCTTGCATAGGAAACTCCATTCCCAGAAGTAGCACATCCAATCTCCACAAGAAAAAAACTAAACCTTCCCACATACATTTGTACATTTTCTTCCAAACATCACAGGAACACACAGTATATAATGTCTGAAAGCACATACAACTGTGATGAGGAAAGTGACAAACATACAACTTCTGTGATTTCCAGACCAACAAGCCAGCTGTTGTTCTCATCACCACATCCTTTCCTGAATGCTCTAGAGACTTTGCAATCTGGCGCTCACCCTTAATGCTATGCTAATCACATCGAACAGGAAGCGAATGCTAACCTGAGCATCCACTTTCTCTTACTGCTGTCCCACAACCTCAGACACTGAGAGGAAGCAGGGTGAAGGAAGAGTGGAATTCGTTGGAACATGTTGACCTGAGATTGGCCATTTGAGTAGTAAGACCTTGATGCTTATAAAACCAATATTCCTTTGCCCATGAGAGGACCGAAAGTGATTAAAAGAAAAAAAAAATGCAAACTATGGAGCAAAGTCAATGCATATACAACCAACAAAGACCACAGCACATGAAAGCCAGTGGAAACCTTGATATATAGCTCAAAATCTAGTCACTACAAAATCTTATCCAAAAGATGATTTCATTTGAAAGGCAAGGACAGTGGAGAATTTTTCCTTGGACGGCAATTCCTTTCTCACTGTATAGTGACTGTCAATAACATTCTGCATAATATTAAGAGAGTAAGATTCTGCATAATATGAAAAATCAGAGTAGCTCCTTCATTTTGCAAGCATAAAAGAAGACAGAACAAGTAGAGAGGAACCAATCCACTGGTACTTAAGAAAGGTACTTATAGTTAAGAAAGGCAAAGTTTCAAAGAAATGTTTTAAATGCTGACACACTGAGGATCAATTGGATTAAAGAAAATGAATTTCTGAAACTAGGTTGGCAGCAATCATGTGGCATGGAAGCAGAAATCATAACTTATGCATCTTCTCCCCCTCCCATGACCCTAACCATTACCTTCAAAGTGGGACTCAGAAACTGCTTACTGAACTGAAATCTCTTGATTATTTTATGTACTATGCTATTCAAAGAATCCAAGAAAATGTAGTAAATTAATAGGAGAGCTACTGAATGACCTGGAGAATTGAATCAAAGTAGAATTTTAAATCCCAGAGTTTATTTCATCTGTCAAAATGATCACCTGACAGGGTACTCAGGTCGTTGATCAAACATTATTCTAGAGTTTCTTTGAGAGTATGTCTAGATGGGATTAACATTTGCTTAAATCAGTGTACTGAGTAGAACAAATTGCCCTCCCTAATGGAAGGGGTCTGCAAAATCAGGTGATGGTTTAAATATAAACATCAATGTAATCCTTCTCTTTTAAGATAGAGAAAATTTCTACTTTACTGCTTTCCAACTGGGATGTTGGAATTTTCCCCTGCTTTTGGACATAAAGTAAAATACATGCCCTTTCTGTTAACTTCCTTGCTAACCTTCAGATGGAAACTACACCATTGGCTCTCCTAGGTCCCAACCTTTACTCACTCACCCTGTGGATCCTGGGACTTGTCCGTTTTAATAAACACATGGGTCCAGTTATTTATATTAGATGTCTTCATCTATATCTTATTGGTTTCATTTCTCAGAGAATCTGGACCAATATACTAATCCATTTGAAAATTGTAGTCCAAGCTTTCCTGTCATTGCACACTCCCTGGCAGGAACTATTTTAATCTTAACCTGAGACTGAGGCCATCTGGTACCCATATTGGGGTAAAAATTAGAACTATGTAGCATTCAAGGGAGTACCTACTACTTAGGAATATTCAATTACTGTATTTTCCTTATTCTAATCCAGAGTTGGCATTAGTAGAAACAAGGCAACTTCCTGTTTTCTTTATATATCTATTTTAAAATTCACCTAGAGTTAACACAATCTTTTCTCCACCAACACAGTCATGATCCCAACTGAAGGTTATAGAGAAGCTGAAGGAAAACTTAAGAACACGGAATATACACCCATAAGCATGAGCTGAATGACTGCAAAGCAAAGGGGAACAGTAGCAAACACACGCTATGTGTGCTATACAATGTAGCATGATGTTGTAGCAGTCTGAACACCAGTGACCTAGAAGAGACAGGAAGAGAGGATGAATGTGGAAACTGTGTACTCTGGTATGACCTCAGCAGACAAGGTGGTGGCTCCAGGAATAAGTTTGACATTCAGGGAGATATTCATAACATCCTAACATAACATAACATAACATAACATAACATAACATAACATAACATAACATAACATTCATAACATAACATAACATAACATAACATCCTAACATCCATAACATCAGATATTATACACAGCTCTTTGGCTTATTTATGCAGGGTTCTAATGAAAGGTCATTTCTAATAATAAGCTGGACATGCTCCACATTACCAGTAAAACCAAACTATACAACCTCCAAATAGGTCTAGTACACCCGTATGTGGTATGTGGAGTGATGTCAAAATCACTGTTCATAATTAAACTTTCAAATCTGTTATGGGCCATTCATCAATACCTTCAAATCAATATCGAATTTTGAGATCCATGATCATAACGTGAAAAGGACTTTGTTTTGTATTGTGTTATTCCTTACCACTACATTGGCAAATGAGCATGTAACATTTTCTTTGAAAAATATAGACATTTGTTGAACATTCACCATTTTGCAGACTTTGTACAAAGCATGTCATATAACATCTACAAAAATTTGTATTTTATTATTAGGTATTAGCATTACATGTACTTTCTAGATGAGAAGTTTCAAAGTTTAGATCATTTTCCTATTGGTACACAGTAATGGCAGCCCCAACGATTAGATAGTAAGCCCTCATTTTAACCATTACACCAGATCTCAACACACCAAAGAACTAAAAGTCTACAACCTCACATATTGAGTATTGAACCTCCTATGTCACACAGCTTTTTCTAGAAATGGAGATTGATATGCCATGGCATGAAAAGAAGTCCTACTGGAAAAACAACCTGAAAATATAGAGAACTGTCCTCAATTTATTTTTGAAAGACCAGAACAGAGAAGAAAGGAGAAAAACACCTGGGCCTGAGTTGGAGTCAAATTTCTATTTTACTTCCGAAAAAAAAATAAAGCTAAGTCCAAATTATATAACACTCCAAATGGCTTACTTAGCCAACGCCTCTGTTCCAGTTTAGTCTCCGGAGGATGTCAGCCAGAGCAATACTCAGAAGTTTGGCAGAAATTAGAAAGTCTGAAGCATCCTACTATCCAAAGGATACAGTGATAAATTCATTTAAGAATTTTGTTCTGTTAAAAAGGCAATTCAAATTGGCATATCCCCATGAAGATAAAGATGCTGTATATCAATTTGCCATATCCACTGCTTATATATGCTGAAACAAACACTTCTACAAAGAAAAGATTTGCTATTCTAATCACAATGTAAAACTCTTGCATCAAATAAACTACTGGGAGACTTCAATACAAGGAAAGTCACCCTAGGGGATGTGAGATGCAAATGTGGTATGGTCCTTAAATTTGTGATACTTACACACTCTAGTTGAAGAGGTGGGATATAAGCTGAGGAAAAGGTAACTCACCACAAAGCACTTAGATTCTGATTAATGACCACAACATGAAGCTACACAGTTGGTTAACAGCCAAATCAATGGAGAGTGGTCAATTCAGGTAGAAGTTCAGAAAATATGAAAAAGCACGTGCCTTTGGTAAACAGAAAATACAAAAATCCTGTAACTGGAGCAGGATATGGAAGGATGGATAAGATTTGAAGAGATGGATAAGAAGATTCCAAGCAAAGGGCCAGAGAGAGGCATCTGCTCTGAGAAATAAAGAATTGATTTAAAAAGGTAGTAGAAGTCAGAGCAAACCTTCATATCAAGCTAAAGAATTTTGACTTTATCCTTCAAATTAGAGTTCAGTGAAAGTTTTCTATATAACGGTCATAAAGCTCAAAGCAGCACCTGAGTGTGAAGCTCATGGGCAGAAAGGTTTGGAGAAAAAGATGGAGTTTACCAAGGAACAGTTAGCAGTTTATGGTTGTAAAACAGACTTGTGAGGAGGAAGGCCTTAGACTATGTGAGTGAAAATGGCTCATGTAGTCCTGACTGTATGCAGGACCCTGTGCCTGTATGCTTTATATTCATCGTCTCATTGGCTTTCAGCAATCACTCAAAAGTAAATAACCACTCTTATATAGCCCCTTTTACAGACAAGCTCCAGAGGTTACTCTATCATATAACCTATTAAAGGGAAGAAGTTATTTATGCATAATTTGTTGGTCAAGAGAAAGCATAGAGTGTGTGTGTGTGTGTGTGTGTGTATATATATATATATATATCTCCTAACAGAAATATGAACCCAACAAGTACACATACGAAATGTAAGGTCGGCGGCCGCTTCCGGGGGTCTGCCCAGGGCTGCCGGCGGTGACTTAGCTCCCTGCCTCCACCCCTGCGACCCCCGGTTACCGGGAGTGCCCTCAGCGTGTGCTGACCTCTTCTGCCTCTGGAGGGTGGGTGAGGCGGGACGCATGCACGCTCGAGGGGGGCGTGGGTCATCCTTGGCCCACGCTGGTGGCGGCCACACATGGGCCTTCACCGCGCCAGCACGTGGCCAGCCCTGCCCTGCTCCCTGTGCGGTGGGGAGGGGAAGGGTCCAGCGGCTGCTTCCGGGGTCTGCCGGGGTGGCCTGCTTGCGAGCACCGCACTCCCAAGCCCTGCTGAGAAGCAGAGTACTGTGCTGGGGGGGAGGGGGGGAGGGGGGCTCGTCCCTTCCATTTCTCTCTTACTTTTTAGTCCAGCTAAACCTCAGGGGAACCAGAATTAGTGCGTTGCCAACCTCAACATGGAATGGGTGAGGGACCAGACAAGAGTCCAGCCCACTGGCCGGTACTGGACAAAGCAGAGGGATGACCAAATGAACCAGTGCATGTAAGACCAAAACAAAAGAGCCCAGAGACACAAAGTCACCATGCACACTTTTGCACCCCCTGGATCAAGAAACCCGGGACTTCATTATGGAGAAATGTTCAAGTAGAGCAACACACCCTCCCCCCATTGAGGGAGAGAGGAGGATGACCAAGGAGGGGGAAATGGGCCCCACTGCAAACTGAAGCAGAGGAGATGATCTACAAAGGACACTCGCAGAAGTATATGAACTCACAGAGAAACTTCTCTACCAACACTGGCCGGGGGCAAGACCCCCTAAGTTCAACACCAGAGCCATAAGGATAAGCAAAAAATAATGGAGATGGGATTGGTTTGGAGAGGACGGCCTGCAGCAAGAAAACATAGACAGATCACAAATGAATAGAACTTGGCCACCCAAAGCAAACTTAAGACTGAAAATCTAATAGCAAGATTCGCTTGGTCCCAACAACCGCAGTCCCGCACCCAGAGTAAAGACACTAACATAGGAAAGAGACTAAGGGACACAGCACAGCTAAGAAACAAGAGTGGGGTGTGAGAGAATGGAAGGGGCACCAGAGGGAGGAGGAAGGGAGAGAAAATAATAACATAGAAGTTGTAACCTAAGGAACAAAATAAAAAAAAATAAAAAAGAAATGTAAGGTCACCTTTCTAGAGATGTTATTTTCCCTGTAAGGAAATGGAAGGTGCCCCAATAGGAGGCATGGGCATTCTGTTTGCTCTCACCCAGGCCTGAGATGAGATCCCTACCTGGGAATGTAATATTGTGGTGCCTGTGGTCATGTCCACGCTTATTATACTGATAATCATTGACAATGCTATCTAGACAGACTCTCGGACCTGGGACACTGAAAACTGAATTTTGATCCAATGCTTATTTACCTCCCATAGCTGCGACCACCTTGGAAAAATGAATCTGCAATCTGATTACTCCATTTCCTTGATTCATTAAAGGACACATAGGTGCATTTTCTCAATACTCTTCTGGTCCAAGCACAATGTTTCATTGAATAAAATAGTCTCCCCAATTCATGTGGAAAATCACAAAATGGACAGTTTGAAAGGACACAGCCATCTTTTCTGGAACTATAAGTATACAAGTGCTTAGTGCTTTGAATTGTAATCTCATAGTCTATAAATCAAGAAGGGACTAACAATCCTCAGCGAGGAATTCATCTATCAAAAATTGTTTCATCTTCCTCTGGAAACATAACTTATGAGTCAGAGATCAATCTGCTCTCATCACTGGTGAGTCCAGACATCCCTCTACAGTGGCTAATCAGGGGTGTCTTGATTGTTCTCTTGGTTTCGAAGCATAAATATGATTGACTCTGACAAGTTCTCAGGTGCTTTTAGTTTTCTCCCAACGTCATCTAGAGGGATGGAGAATAAAACCCAAATTGAACCTGTCTTTTTAAACCTCTCTCAAGAAGTCCAAATGAGGACAAGAAGGCATATATTATTCCAGTGGCACGCTCACAATCTGTTGCCAACGTCTGCAGGCATAGAGGAATGTGTTCAGAATTCACACAACATGATGGCCATGACAGCTCAATTGCACACAACATGCCTCAAATTGTAAGTCATCTGTGAGATGAGCTTCACAAAGGATAGGCAGTGAGGAGGAGCATAACTCTACCAAACAACACGCATAAAGAGCCAAGAACACACAAATACAAAGGCATCTGCATCACTTCTGGGGGGGAAGAGGCCATATACCCCCTAGAAGGCCATATATCTCCTACCTGAAAGTCATGTTTCTAGTCAAGCATTATATGTGGAAAGAAATTTTTTTATTAAGGTAAATTCAGAATATAGGTTATTAAACAACAACAACAAAAGGCAAATAAAGCTACATGCATATAATAAGGGACAGCTCAGGAAACTCCAAAACCTTGAAAGTATATGCAAATCAGAAAGATCCCCTTTCCAATATGAAATGTCTCTGTGAATGTTCCTCTTTTTCAGGCTGGGTGGGCCATGATAGTGACATCTCCTGCCTTTTCTCCCGCCAAGGCAACAGGCCAACAGACTGAACACTAGCTCATCACAGGAGGTCAAGAACTGTACAGCGCCACAAGCAGGATGTCTGAACTAGTTGCTGGGGCTCCCCAACCAACACTGAACATCATACTTCAGCCTAGAGGAAGATTCTTTGTTTGGGTGGATTGAACTATATTTCTCTTTCTCAAAGCAATTCTAGAAATGGCTAAAGAAAAAGTGAGAGTGGTCCTTAACTCTGAAAGTATAATCCAGGTGGTGTCTGAAAAGGAGAGATGTAATATTAAAATATACAAAATAGGAGAGGGAATAATTTGACATCTTCCAGAATTAAAACAGCCCACAATCACTGTCACTCAGCCAGAGCAGAAGTTTGTTCAGTAGAACTTGCTGTACCTTTTTTAAGCATTGCTTCTGAATCCTCCTGGCATATGTTGGGTTGTGGTAGATCAGTGAAATGACATAAACATGAATGACAAATGGCTTCTTTACTCAAGGACTTATATCTCTTGACAGTAGCTGTCAAATAGAGTGATGATGGTTTGTATCCAAGGTCAAATGGAATAACCAAATCATGAGTAAGACAGGAAACTTTCAATTTATGATAGAGTAAAGGCTTCTAGAGAAATGGTCCTTAAACTCAGCTGGAACAGGGAGAAGCAGGGCAGAATAACCCCAAGCAAAAGACATCAAACATAAACAGTGGCATGTTAACCACTAAGTACCGAGTGTTCTTGGGAGTTACCAAATTGACTAAAATAAAGTATAGGTAAAAATGAGCAAATCTAAAAATATAAGGTATCCCCCAGATGGAGTCTGGAGTCTTGAAGTCCATACTCAGGAGTCTGAACTTGATTGAATAAATAATAGCATCACTAAGTTCTTCTGAGCATTGGATAGATGTACTAGGTTTCACCTTTGTTCTAGCACCACAGTTCTGAGATGAGCTCAGAGTCCCCAGGAAAAGCGTACCCCCAGCCTGTCTGATTCTCCACATCTTATTTATCACTAGCATCAACCTCCTGATCCACTCTTTTGCAGGTCCCAAAAGCCTCCCCTTTCCAGCAGCACTGCAGACCAATAAACATGTGCTCTGGTGGCTAGCTTTATATTTTAATCGGGCCTGGTTTTTCAGTTCTTTTTCTTTGAAAGGAAATTATATCTTTTTTTAAAAAATCAATGTATTTCTAAGACTTTTCTGAAGCATATTTTAATAACAATCCCTCTTCTCCTCTGCCTTCAGGAGAAATGGTTGTGTTTCCATTTATACCATGCCAGAAGAATCACTCAAAGTTTAAATTTTGAAAGAATATGATCTTACATTAGAAATTCAGACTGGGATCGAAAGGTGCTGATTGGAAGATAACGGCTGTTAGTACTGACATTTCAAATAATGGTTTCAAGAAACATTTGGATAGGGAGCAAAATGCTAGGTTTGCTTCGATCCCAAAGTTGACTTTTCAGAACTTGAACATTACCTGAATAAAGAGGCACAGTTTGTTCTTTCCACAGCTGTGTTTATTTGATCAGACTTCACATTCCTATTCCCAGACCTGTTGTCAGAGAAGTTTCTCTTCCTTTTCCTACAACCTGAAAAACCTAGTGCTTTTCAGTCTCATCTCCATCCTTTGTTCCTTCTGGCCCAAACACAGTCACTTTTTTTTTTCAGTCCTTAAATTCTCCAAGATCTTTGCCTTCTGTCTTGAAAGCATGTTTCCTAGATTTGAGCATGGCTCACTCCCTCCTTGCCTTGAGAGCTCATCTCAGATAGCACTTTACACAAAAGGCCTTCCTTGACTATGGTACAAGAAACTACCCCCAGGCCCCAGCAAATTTCCCTATGTCTGTCCCTGTTCTGTGGTCTTCACAGGACACAACTGCACTGTATATACTATGTCTGTCACCTTCACCACCCCTCCAGGTCACGAGAGTCAAATTTTTGTCTGGATTACAGCTGCATCCCTGAGTCTGCAGCAGTGCCTGATTCACAGATATCCCTTGCTATACATGAGGGGAGCTGAAGTTAACCAAGAGCACAAGTACTCTAGAGAGGGAGAAATGAAAACATATACTTACCTTCTGGGACGAGTACCTAGAATATATCGTGAAAAACAGCTCTTTCAGACTGTCTGCATGATGAGAGTGAGGCTCTCATTCCCAAAGTGGAACCTCCAGCTCAGCATGAGAACCACCTGGGAACTTACTAGAATTCTCAGACCTGCTGAATCAGAAACTCTAGGAGTAGGGCCAGTAATCTGTTTTAACAGAGGGCTTAGAAGAATAAGACTTCCCCTTACCTGCATAACTTGTTTGAAGCTCTAAGCAAGAAGAATTTGGAAGAAAAGGACTGTGTTGCTATAAAGAGGAACCACAGCAAAAAGTGGGGAATGCACAATTCCTGGTGACCTCATTTAAACCTGGAATCAAGTCAAAAGTAAAAGCTTCCCTAGCTTTTCAGTTACATGAGTCAATCAATACTCATTTTTACAAATTAAACATGTCACTATTTAAATCACTTTAATTTGAGTTTTCTTAATAGCAGCTAAAAAATGAGCAAATTAATATAAGGTGAGAAAAGTACAAGCTACAATTACATTTAATCAACTAAACTTAGGAAACAGAGGATGCCAGCTAAGTGCAAAGAACAAGTGTGTTGTCAGGTGAACACTCTCCCATGTTGTGATCTCCATCACCAGAGGGTGTTTTGGACCTGAGTCTCATGTGGGGGCAGTTCTGAACACATGCTGTGGTGATGTTGAAATCAAGGGAGGGGATAGAATATAGACTAAAATGCATGGTTAGATGGTCCAACAGGGCAGAGACTAGGCTGCCATTACCAAGAACTAAAGAACAGAGCCTGGTATTCAGAGAGAGAGAAAAAAAAGAAGGGGTCCCATGGCAGTGAAAGGCAGTGATGGACAGGCTGCTTCTTGCCGCATCTTATGGTCCAAAGCCCAGGAAGACCATTTCCAGGACCGAGGGTGAAGCAATGACTTTTATCTTTACCACGCATAAAAGTGAGTCATTTCACTGACTAGTGGACAATTGCCTTGACTAGTTCTACATTATTTGCCCCTGAAAATTTTTCTAAGAGACTTTCCAATCATATAAGCAATGAGGAACGATGTCAGTAACAGGTGACCAGCCCAGGAACAGGTGAAAATGCCTTTTGCACAAGTGTGATGATATCTTCAGCCCCCTATGAGTACACACATCTGTTACATGTTAGAGTCAAGTTACAACTGTTGCTCAATACAGTTACCTGGACTCCTTTTTGTTGGGAAAAATATAAGTGATGGTTCTATTAAAGTGAAATCTTCAATATGCCATCAAGCTTTAAATGGAAGTATTTGGGCAAAACCATTCAACCATGCAGACTAGAACAGCAGGAAAATGAAGACCAAATCAGCGCTCCTCCAACTTTAATGTGCATGAAAACCAGGTGGGAATGTTATCAAAACTTCAGAGTCAGGAAGAAAGGGCTAGAGCCTGAGATCCTGCATCTATAAAAAGCTCCCAGGAATGCTGGGCCAAGGACCAAGGTCATGCTTTGAATAACATGGGTCTGCACTACATAGTGGTGCAGTGATATGGCTGTTTCACAGGATGCATGGTGGGGACAATGATTCTGGTTCAGCACGTGTGTCTATATGTGCAACCACATCAGTAGCAAGTGTGTCCACATCTCAGCTGTTTTCTGAAAAGGAACAAGGCACCGACTTCAAGCACTTCATAGCAAGAAAATAAACCACTGCCCCAAACAGAACAGATTCAGCAGCATGGAAGACAAAGCCTACTTAAAGCTCGGTGAGAGGGATTAATCCTCAGGGGAAATATGATTTGATCCATAAGGTGAACAATCGCTGACAGGTGAGGTTCTGTGTGATGGACCTTATTACACTGAATATTTAACACAGGAAGCTGGTAGAGCCCCCTTGGGGCAGTCACACAGGTAGTTTAGAGCCCAATGCACAAGGCACAGCTCTCCCAGCTAGGCCCTCACCTCCTGCCCTTCAGCCTGGCTCACTGCTACCCATGTTTTCAGAAATTTCAATTCAAATATTATTTCCTTAAAGGGTTTCTTCTCAGGTCTGTCTGTCTTTCCCTTCCCTTACATAAACAAAGATTGGGCCTGACCTCCTGTGATGTGATTTTATACACAACATTGTCCCGTGTAGCAGAGACACCAGAGACTGCTAATCTATGAGGATGAGCTCCCTTTCTTCCTCATTCACTAGACTATAAACTCCATGAAGATAATAGTACTACCAATGTCATCACCACTGCAATCCTAACACAGCATAGCACATAAGATATAACAGGAGCCATAAAGTACTGACTGAAGAATGGAAGGGAAAGAGGGGGAAAGGGGCAGCAGAAGGGAGAGGGGGAGGAAGCGAAGAGGCAGGATTCCTTCATTTTTTCCACTGACATGCATGCAAAATGTTCTCTTATATTCACTAGTGAGAAAAGGAGCCTTAGCTTTCACCAGAATTTCAAAGGTAACTGTGACCTCCCAACAGTGAACTATCACTGGGTTACAAGTATTCCAACAATGGGAAAAGATGTGAAATAAAAACTAGTTTCTTCCTTTAGAAATTACTTCTAAACAATCTTTAAAAGAAAAAAAATGAAGAGGGAAAAAATACATGACAGGTACATGAGAATTGAGGTTCACCGTTCCTTGATGGGCTTAGTCTTTCACAGAGGATTCAGTCATTAGTGCATATAGCTCCAAAACTGATACACTGGAGGAGTGAGAAACAAGTTGAGTCGAGAATGCCACCATTTTGAAATTCATATATTCCTCTTTAAGAGGACAATAGGATGAAATGATTTATAAGAAATTCAGCCAACATAAACAAGAGCACAATATTTTCAAACCCTGAACAATTTCACTTAAAAGAAATGTTTTTTCAAAGAAAAAATAAAGCAATCATAATAAATTATAGTACATAAAACATTTGCAAAATATAAATGTTTTATCTCAGTTCAGAAAATCTGAGATCAGAGATGGGTTAAGAAGAGAAGCTATTACCAAACTGCAGTGGTAATGTTCAAAAAACACAAGCTTTGCGTCAAATAGATTTGGTTCCAAATCCTGACTCTGCCCCACTTCTTGCCTGACAACCTTGGCTGATAAATAGTCTTAACTCCTTCAGCTTGGGCTTCTTGTTCACACAAATGAAACAAAAATGTAAGTAGAACTTTTTGTTGTCATCTGGCACATAGTAAGTAAAAATGTAAACTCTTACTTCAGCACTGTCGTAATTACTGACACTGCAAGGTGCCACACGGCTTCCCAGAGTTTCAGGCACATGACACGTGTCAACCCACATCAGCTGATGTGGTCGCCATTTCCCAGAGATTACCAGGACCTGTGAGCTCATGACCTGTGGTAATATGGTCTGTTTTCAGCATGAATCTGAATCTTTGATCCCCTTGAGTGAAGACCAACATCAGCTTTCCAAAGTCCTGATTTGCTACTCAGGTCAATAAATCCTAATGGTGGCCACAAAACTGTGGGTCAGTATCTGCTTAATATCTTTCCTCCCTGGCTTTGATCACAAAGTCAAAACGAAGACTCCAATTTCCTGGTTTCCTTTTCATATGGAAAAGCTTTCAGGGGTTCAGAGAGGCCTTTTGGCCATGTTCTCCAAGCAGCTCGAATGCATCCTACCTTCGTGCTCACACGTGGGCCATTTGCTTAGGATAAAATGAAGAAACCAGCTTGCTTCACTCTCTTTTTAAACTCCAAACACTAGGTAAAACTGTAAAGATCACAGAGAACAGTTCTTTTATGTTAAAAGAATTATTAATTCCAGGGTTGTCACCAGATTTCCCCATTTCCTTGCAAAGCATTTATTTCTCTACTCTTTATGTCCATTGAGCAGGCTCTTTAAAAACCTTAACACAGCAGAAAGAAAGCAGATTTTTAGAGATACAGCCTCTGGCCTACCGTGCACAGTTCTGGCCCAGCTCCAGATCTATCTGCCTGCGTGCCTGCAGGAGGAGAGATTTGGGTAGGTCTGTCTCTGAGCAGGATTCCAATTCTGTATAGTGACAAAGCGGCACTGGGTCCAGAGGTCTCATTTCCCTTACTTAGTGGGCCTTGGGAAATTCATCAAAAAGTGACCAGGGTGGTTTGTTGCACCAAGTGCTCTGCAAAAAGCATCTCAGTGATCAAGAAAACTTTGACTCTGGATCCTAATTCTGGCTCACAAATGACCCAGCTGAACAATCCCAGCATTTATTCTGGAGCTGATCTTATGAAGGAGGGGGCAATATGATCATTTTTTTTCTAAAAGACATCAAAGGGAATTTTGTGTCTGCAATTCACACGTTAAATGACACACCAAGCAAATGTCACTAAACTACAGTGACCATTATGGTCTAAGTGGGTATAACCAAGCTCCTAAGACACTTGTCTATGGGTCTACTCTGTCATCTCATCTCAGTGTTTGGAAGTTGATTGTAGCACCTCCAAATATAAGACTGTCAATGGAAAACAGGGCTCTGAATAGACAAAGTCTCAGGAACCCACAAGGAGCTGAAAGCAGTTCTTAGAATCGCCTCACTTTGTGCCAATGTACTCCAGGTGTGGGTTTTGGGCCCTGGGACATGGGAACTGGTTGAAAACGCACATTCCCAGATCCCACTCTAGTTGCCCTGAATTAGTTTTCTAGCTGATTCTGATTCCTGCTAAAGTTTGAGAACCACTGGTCTAATGCATAAAATATGTTACAGGTGTATAAAAAATGTGTGTGAAATGGTGAATGATTGAGAAGTCTTCAGTTTTACTAAGCCATTTCCCAGTATCACAGATTCCCACTTAAGGCTAAAAGACTCAACAGTATGACCCTTTGTGTGCTCCCTTATGTTCAGGTATAAGCCTGGCCTGCCTTTGCCTTTAGACTCAGCGTGCACACCACCCATGGTTTATGACACCATGGGTGGAGTGTTCCATTGCTGCCTCTGCCAGCAACCTGGTCTCCATTTCTTTGAACATACAACCTTTTATGCCTGGAATCTTCCCCTTTGTTCATTCTCTCAAGAGTTTATTCCTCTTTTTTTGTGCCTAAACCCTACATATGCTTTTGGTTCCAGCTCTGGAAATCACCTCCTCCAGGAAGCCACCCTCCGGGCAGGTTCCTAGAGCATCCTGTATCTCCTCCATCAAAAGTGCACTTCCCTACCCCTAAACCCCCTTCCCCTCAACCAGTCAACACTCCTACTTACTTGTCTTTCTTACCACTAGCCAGTCCTTCATATTCTTTGAGACTTAGGCCTCATTTAGTTCATTCACCACCATCTCTTCAGTACCCAAACCAGCATGTGGTGAATTCTTTAATCAATTAATCAATGATAGAACAATATTTTATTTACAATAGGTGAGATCTACATATTTTAACTTATTATTAATGACTACTACATAGGCTGATCTCATTGGCTCCTAGACATGAATAATTGACCCCTAACTTAGAAAAGAGGCCTGTGGGTACAAAAAAATAGAATTCTCTCAATATTTTCTTCCTTAGCAAATCTCTCTACTCTAGGCTTTTTATAAAAAATGAACATATACACACTTCTGAGTACTTGGTCCCTGGCTGAACCATTATCCTTTCTGAAAATCTCTGTGGGAGAGTGGCACCGTACAGGCAGCTCTTAGACGTTCTTCCCACGTAACTAGGTCAGAAGAAAATGCAATTAAATGTTCTGTTCCTACACAAAGTGAGAACCATGGATAGGAGGTTACAGGGATGCACAATACTATCACCTGTTTCATATTTGCACAGTCTCTGATTTTCATTTTTGCCAGCTTGGTCAAGAAACTGTCAGAATCCTGGAAAACACAGTAGGGCATGGACCACTCAGGGTGGCTCCCAAAGAACCACAGGGCAATTATGCTACCTCAGAGAAGCCTGAGGTGTGGCCGGGACATCAGCTGCCTCACAAACTGCCATGCCTGTCCCTGTGGTCTCATGGGGTCACAGGGCTGGAGTTAACAGGCACCAAAGATCCAAACACTCGTATGTGGCCCCATCAAAGTAGCCCACAGAGGGTCATGCATCCTGGAAGCTTCTTGATTCTAAGGAGTTTTGGCACCCCCATTGTACATCCGATTTCTGAAAGGACAACTAGAAGTCAAAGGGCTTAGGTTTAACCTCATGAAAGGCCAGCAGAACTGAATGCAATGTGGCCAGCAGAAGGGGTTTTCTACATCATTCCATCCAACATGAACAAAGACACCTCATCTTGCCTCATGAGCAACCTGCTGGATGAGGATATGCTGTCTACCAAGCAAGAAAAAGGTGTTAGATTCCTTGCCCATGACCACTTCCACGTCCCCCAACTTGTTTTGAAAAGAACTTAAGTAAGTTTAAATTAATGAAATCCTTCTCTGAAATCCTGCAGCAACACAAGTGTTTACAAACTGGAGTGCATAGCAGTGGGCTCAGAGTAGCCATAGTATTCGTGCCAAGTTCTCAGAGACCCAAGACCAGGATCCCAACAGGACAGCTGCCCAGGCTCTGGGGTGGTAGGAACAAGTCCCTTCACCTCTTAATATTTTAATTAACCCAAAAGCTAAGTGATAAAACACTATTCCTGTCAGCCTTGTTTTCATGGATAGAAAGGGCTTTATACACAGAAATAATGAAAATATAACACAGTTACACTAGACTGCCTCCTGCTTACTAAGAAGTAATCAAGAAGTCCTCTAAACAACCATGAGCGATGCTACAAAATAATTAGTGTTTTACCTGCTACAATGATACTGTAACTCTGTATTCAAAGTCTCATCTAATTGCCTCACAGAATGTAATTTTCTGAGGAGTAAAGCCACAGGATTCTCGGAAGTGTATAATAAACTCAAATTCAAAACTGAAATTAAATCTAATTGAAATTACTTTTAACCTTGAGCCAAGAAGGTTGTGTAGGAATAAATTAGTCTTGCTCAGAAAGAGTCTGGCCTTAGCCTGTGCTCCTGTGAGTGATCCCTAAGTCCCTGGTCTCTCCTGTCTTTCCATTTTCCTAGGGGTTTTTCCCACCAGACATCTCACTGAGGTAGTTTATGGTGGGGGCTCTGAGCCACATGATGACAATCAGCAGGGGAAGGGAATGGAGGTAGCTGCCTAGTTAGCACCCCACAAAGAGGGGTCAGAGACTTAATGTCAGTCACACAGGCAGCAGGTGATCAATTCCCAATAAAGACTCTGTAAATCAACATATACTCAGTAAATGAAGAAGTATGAAAATACATGACAGAATATAATCCAATCAGAAAACAGACATCAGGTAAAACACATTTATGACTGGGGACTTCAACACCCCACTTTCACTAGTGGATAGGTCTAACAAACAGAAAGCAAATAAGGACACAAGAGCCTTAAACAAAGAATTAGACCACAAGACCATATGGGCTCAACAGATATTTATAGGATACTGTGCCCCCTCCAAAAGCTGAATACACAATCTTTAAAATGCACAAGGGAGATTCTCCAGGACTAGACATACATTGGGTCACAAAGCAAGTGTCAATAAATTCATGAAAATTGAGACCGTACCAAGCATCTTCTTTGATCACAATGGTATGAACTAGAAATCAACCAGAAATCAAGCAAGCAGGAGAAAATTGTAGCATATGGACAATGAGCAACACATTACTGACTATTGGGTTAATAAGGAAGTCAAAGAAGTTAAAAAAAATATTTGGACACAAATGATAATGAGGACACAACTTTCCAGGATCTATGGGATACCACAAAGGTAGTTCAAAGTGGGAAGTACATAGCAATATGAGCCCGTACCAGGAAATAGAAGGACTTCAAAGAAATAATGTTATCTCTCACCTTAAGAAACCAGAAAAAGAAGAATGAAATAGAAAGTCAGTAGGAGGAAGAAAATAATAATAATGGGAACAGAAATAAATAGAAATAAAAAAGTTAGTCCAAGAGATAAGTGAAACCAATACCTGGTTCTTGAAAGAAATAATATAGATAAACTTCAAGGCTCACAGAGGTTAAAATAGATAAAGTCTAGGCCTACCAAAAAAGAAAAAGAAAGAAAGAAAAGAAAAAGAAAGGACAAAACTCAAGTAAATAAGATCAGAAATAATAGAGGAAAATAGCAACAGAAAGTCTAGAAATTCTGAAGATCACAAAAGATTATAATGAAAATTTATATATATAGTTGTATGTTGAATAACCAAGAAGAGAATGACATTTTCTTAGAAATATATAGCCATCTAAGATTTTGAGAACTTGAATAGAGCAATTATAAGCAAGGGAAATGAAAAAGTAGTCAAAAAGTCTCCCAAAAAACAAATCAGAACTAGGTGAGTTCACAAGTCTACCAAACCTTCAAAGATCTAATACTTACCTTTTTCAAACTTTACCCGCAAAATTGGGGAGAATGGAATACTGACAAACACTTTGTAATATTTCCAAATACTTGGGAATATTTCCAAGTAATTCTAAATATTTTATAAAGCCAAAATTACTGTTACACCAAAACCAGACAAAAAAACACACAAAAAAAGTACAGACCAATTTCCCTAATCAACATAGAGGCAAAAATCCTCAACAAAATCTTACAACCCAAATTCAACAATGTATTAAAAGTATTATATGTCATGAACAAGTGAGAATTATTCCAGGGACACAGGATGATTCAACATCTGAAAATCAAGCAACAAAATGCATCACAGCAATAAAAGGAAAGTCATAGTGTGTGATCAGATCAATAGATGCCAAGAAAGCATTTGACATGATTCAACATCCATTTATGATGAGAATCCTAAAAAAATTAAGAAACCAACTAGGACTAGAAGGAGCATATTTTAACATCATAAAAACCACATTTGACAAACCCACTACTACCATCATTCTCAATGGTGAATAACTGAAAACTTTTCCTATCTGGTACAAGACAAGGATGATCACTTTCACAATTACTATTCTACAGAACATTTGCAGTCCTGCTATGACAATTAGGCAAGAGAATGATACAAAAGAATTCAAATTGGGAAAGAAAGTGTAAAGCTATTTTCATTATTTCCAATATGACAATATGGAAATAATGATAATTGTCTTTATACAATAGGAATTATACAAAGAGAATCTTAAAGACTTCATAAAAAAACAATTAAAACAATAAATCAGTTTAGAAAAGTGGCAGTTTACAAAATCAATACACAAAAAATAGTGCCTTCCTATATGTAAACAGTAAGCTAAAAGAGAAAGAAGTCAAGAAAACAATCCCATCCACAACAGCATCAAAAAGAAGTAAACACCTAGGAGTAAATTTAACAAAGAAAGTGAAGTTCTTATACAAAGAAGTTCCTATACAAAGTGTTGAAAGAAAGAGAAGACACAAAGAAATGGAAAGATACTCAGTGAGGTTGGGAGGAAACCACAAGAAGGTCTTAATTCTAACCTGACAGAGGGTTCAGTGCCAGGGACAGGTAGAGGGATGTGACCTCAGGAGAGAATGTTGAGTGGCACAGGACAGAAGGCCAGGTAGCCTCTTAGATCACCCCAGCAGAGGGCTGTTGTGACTTAATGAAGGAAGTTAATTGGAGGTCTTATGACAAACTGTGAGAGGCCAACACAGAAACATGTATGGATCAAAATACTGCAGAAGGCAAAGCCAAACACTGAGATATAGAAGAGGAACAAAGATAGCCAAGTGACTTTTGAGTGAATTGTGAGTAGGCCAAGATAGACTCTGAGGATTCAGACATATCAGCTTGCCCAGCATTGGCAGTCATAGCAGTAGACTTCTGCAATAAGTGCTGACAGTTCTTGGAGCATCAGGCTCTGCGTACTCTGACTAGTCTCTTGCCTAAAAGAACAGAAACATGTGCACAGACTGACTCTGTATCTCTAACAGAGTGTGGGTATAAAGACTTAAGTTTGCTCTATAATTGGGGTAGCAGGAGTCACAAGCAGATCAAAGAGGATGAAGATGAAAGGTAGATCAGGATAGAAGATTCGTCACTCTTTAATAAACCTAAAATCCAGTGCTGGAGAGGGACAAAGGCAGTGCAACATAATATACATGCTAAATGAAGATAAACACATTTACAGAGGTCTGGGAGGAAATTCAACTTTAATCAATGTAGGAAATGAGGACATCTCAGGCAGGAGAATGGCATGAACCCAGAAGCAGGAATATACACTGTATACTTAGATATAGAGAAAGGAGTAGTTTAGGGCAAAAGTATCAATTTTTAAAAAACAGGGTGGGGGGGTAAAGGCAGGAAGGAGAGACCTAATCAGTAAGAAAAAACATTTAAAAGTTTTAAGCTAGACTTGTGAAGTCTGATGTCTGATAGGAAGTACAACTGAGGTGTCTACTGCCACCTGGTGTCAGCATACCTTAATTACACTTAATTACAACTTCAGCATGATTCCTCATCCTAAAAGTTGTTTGCCAAAAGAAAAATAAAAAGGAAGACCTATCACATTACACCTTAAAATGCACATCTCATTTGATTTAAGATCCTAATTCTAATGACAATTTGAGAGAAATCATTAAAAGGATATAAACAGAAATGTTCTAAGCACGTTCCTCCTTAAAGTAAGGGAAGAAGTGACTTGATTTTAATTATAGAATAGTAATTAGCTCTAGGTGATTTTCTCTCTCTCTCACACACACACCCATCTGTACTCCTCGGTTTTGCTTGTAATGAGTGCCTAATTTTCTTTATAGGAGAACACGAAATGGGTCATTCATGGAGTCTGTCATCCTCCCTTGGAAAGAAGCCACTGGCAGACCCAGGATGCCAGTATATCTAACACCATTGCTGGAGTTGCCATGTTTTCCTGCACGACCTCCCACCTCCTACCTCCTAGTACCTCAGCAGGAAGGACACATCTGTGAATCCTCTGGCATTACTTCAGTTCCTTACAGCTGTGAAAACCACCGCATGGAAAGAAAAGAACATTTCCTAGACTGGGAATCCCCAGATACTTTCCCAAACTGAACAAGTGAACAGAGTTTTTGCTCCGGTGAATTATGCCCCATTAAGGGGAGTGGAGAGAGGAAAACAGCCTTGAGAAGACTGTGGTCTATAAATATCTGGGCTTCACTGCAGTTCACATTCATTTTTCCAACATCTCTGAAATGTGGGCCTGCCCTTAATGAAAAGTCCCGTTTTCCTGGCAGGTTACACTTACAACTATGTCAGCCAAGATTTGGGTTTGACTTAGGGAAAGGGCCCATTGCTGGTGTTTCACAGGCCTGAGAGACTGGCAGTCTTCTCTTGCCCTAGTGTGGCCCGTGATAGCCCTGCCCTTCTCAACACAGTCTTGTTCCTTAGCATGACTTTCGTGAGCAGTGGAGAGTGATGGGACACTGGCTTCCGGGGCTCTGGAGGCTTTCTGGTGAGGTGTGTCTATTCCTCTTATATTTCTTAGAGGCATTCAAGGTGCAGATGAAGGTGATAGAGGTGAAAATCAGAAATAAGTAAACAGATATAAATATACTACACACTTTCCCTCAAGGGAGCCTATGTTTGAATATAAATATAATCCAAATAGTTGCATGTTAATTTCTCCCTAGAATCTAGCTACTGGCAATTACTTCATAATATACAGTAAAGAAGATAAAAATTATTAATGGGCATCATCTAATTTAAAGATAAGTCAATTACCAAGTCTGGGATTTTAGACATATTATCAAAGTAGCCTGTCAAAATTTTATGAGATTCATAGTTAAATTATTTTATACCTAAAATTATTCAATTAGTTAATCAAAGAAAAGTATACTGGTCACAAAAGTTCTCATTAAATATCATATTTTTATGTCAAATGAACCCATAGCAGGTAGAACTCTTTTGTGAAGAAAAACTTAGCAAAGTTTAAAAAGTTTTCCTTAAAAAGAAAGAAAATGACCTGCTGACTATTTTTATTCATTTAAAAAGTTTATAAGTTTTTATAGACAGATTATTAAAAATACTAAATTGCAAAAAATGCTGAACTGGGTAGATCAAAATAAAATAAAGAATTTATAATTCGGAGAAATTAGAAAGATAATTCTGACCTTATAGCAAGGACAATCTCATATTGATAATAAAATTTGCCCTGTGGAATTTATCGTATCATTAAGGAAACTCAAAAGAGAAAATAATACTTCAGAGAAAGAATCTTTACTCTTTTTACTTTCCTGCGTGTATTATGTGATTTTTTTAAATTCTTTGTTCTTAAAAGAAAATATGGGTATGTATTTGGAGAATGAGAGAAAAACGAAAGAAATAAAATTCATATCCAATTTATGTATATGATCTTCAGTAAGTTCAAATCAAAGTCCTTAACCCTGACTTTAAAAAAAAAAAACTCAGAGCAGTGGTCCTCCCTGTACCTTAGAAATTACATCAATGATATAAATATATAAAATGCATTTTACATGTACATAATATGATATGACTGCTATTTTCTTCTTTGCTCTTCTTAATCTTTTTAGATGTCATTCCATGAACAGCTAGTATTCTCATAAGACAAAGACAATGTGTTAAAGTCTTCATTTACAGTATCTAACTCAGTGTCACTAAAGAGAACTTTCACTTTGAAAATGTTTCAGGTTTTCAGCAGTGAGAATCTATGCCATCCATTCTCCATGATGAGAGCCAGAGAAGAGATCTACATGCAGGAAGGTGAGTGGATGAGCTGGGGGCAAGACTGTTGGTAGAGAAGGAAGGGGTGCCTCCCAGCCACCACGGAGCAAAGGCAGCTTTCACTGTCCACTGACCTCAGCCCCCAGAAGTAACAGTCCCACAAGGCAGCTATCATTGTACCCATTCTAGATATGAAGACTCTGAAGCCCAGCTGGGCACAGGGCCACTCAATTAGAAAGTAGCATAAGTGACATTTGGTGCATGCACATTGTATCATCCTAAATACTCTCTGTTTCTTGCTTCCTAAAGTCTCCAGGAAGCCCTGTGGTTTGATTTTGATTGAAGGAAATAGAATTACCTTTCCATATTGACTTCATTTCTTTCCTTTCTCTTGGCATATATGTATGCTTAGGAGTGAGGAAGAATCCTGGGACCTGCCCAATACTGGCCACCTTGCTTGAAAATGCATAAAGATGTTGCCTTGCTTGGGGACTGAGGTCATGAGCAGGGTGAGTGAGAGGTGGGATTGTCCAGTGCTGCCCTCCTGAGCATCTCTGCCCCTTCCAGGAAGTAGGGGGCTGGTGTGATGGGGTGTTTTGCCCTCCATGACATCACACAGACAGGGAGGACACAAACCCAACCACACTGCATCAAATCCTCCAAACCTCAGCGCACCAAGACCCTAAAAGCATCTCCCAAGTTACCCAAACTCTGACTCTCAAGACTCCTAGACAATAAGTAATTCACTGGGCTCCTGGAGTTGCTGAAGCAATTTCCAAGGGGAGGAGGGAAGCATCTTCTTGGCCACCTAACAATTTTGAGTCTCTATTCATGTCAAAGTCATTTCTCATGATTTCTGCCAAGCCACTCATCATACTCCTGCTTGCATTCCAGGCATCGTAATATGAAATAAATCACCAAAAGTAAAAGAAAAAAGGTATTTGAAAAATGGGACCAATCTCTGTGAGTCAATTCTCCAGTTTTTGTTTTCAACACATTCCTCTGACATGGGATAAAAAACAGAGACGCAGGCCGCTGGGATGCTGGAGAAAGCACATTTTTTCCATTCTATTTTAGGCAAAGAAGAGTCCATTCCTATCTGCAACTGTGTTAAGGGAGCTTCCGAAAAAGACCTTATACTGCTACTTATTTTACTGATAGTAGAAGAAATGGTCACCACCAACAAGTGCAGAGCACTCACCCTTCGAGGGTACCGGCCCTCACCCTTCCAGGGCACCAGCCCAAGCACATGGACTTAAGTTCACCATCTCACTGGATCTGATGGACAACTCTTGAAGGTAGCTCTTTTATTCTGCACACTTCACAAATAAACAAACTGAGCTTCAGAGTGCTGAGATGACCATTCAAGGTTGTACACCTGGACTGGACTTTAACTCTGGGAGGTCACAGCATTCTTAATTGCTATACTCTAGTGCTTCCCATTAGACCTTCAAGTGATGAGCCATTAAAGTGCAGATGAAAGTGGTTTGTCCAGCTGCTTAACTCATTCAGAAGTCTTATATCAAGATCCTTCAATGTCAATAGACAAGGGTCAGGTCATTGGGGGAAGGGTGGTAGTAAAGGGAGGAAAAGGAAGGAACTGAGCAAATTCAAATTATAACAGGGAAATGGCTTAAAAGAGCTAAACATATGATTTGGAGCCAAATGGTTTGGCAAATGTATCCATGTTCAGGGATTTGTGATGACAAGGACAGTCCTTTTTTCCATCCCACTTTGAGCTGCCTTTATAGAACTTTATCTTTTATGTCCAAAGATCAAATAAAAAAATCGCATTTAATGAGAACTAGGGGAAATAAACTGGTGGCAATTAAAGAGTAAAAATAACTTCTCTGTGGCTTCAGACCACAGGAGCTTTCTCATTTTAAGAGGCACAGGCAAATCACTTAAACAAGGCCTTTTGGACTATGTCCGTCTCATGTTTCCTCCCACACCCACAGTGGTTAAAGTTATAGACAGTCATAGCAATTGAACCCATGGAATTGTGTAGTAAATGGAAGTAAAACCAGGCCAAACTCATCAACTCACAAATGCAGGCTCTAGCACAGAAGTCAAATCCTGGCCTCCTTTTAGTCAGTTGGTTGTGTGGAAGGGGGTTAATCAAGAGTTAGAAATGATTGTGGAATCCATATTCTTAATGACAGATCTTCCTTCCTCCATCCCCAAACCTACTCCCCCATCCCCAACCCTTTTTCTAGATATAGTTACCAAGATTCAAGGAAATCCCCACTTCACTTCCATGTTTTCCATGTACAGATTTCTTTTGCATTAGAGAATGAGGAAGGACTAAACTCTTGCTCAGACATAGAGTGACTGAGCTCACTCAAACACCCAAATGCAGCACTTCTACCTTATACCACTGTGGATTAAGACACACTTAGATCTTAGCAACAAGATATAACATCCTATGGTAATAGCCTATGCTGTCACCAAATTCCCAACAAACCTGCAGACAAACAATAAACAGAATCCCCTATACACCATTCCAAAACAGTCCGTGTAATATCCTACTTTGGAACATAATGTGGGACTAACTCAAAATCAGTTGTCCAACAAAAAGAAATAGGAGTGTTTTTAGGGAGACCCTTATTTTGTCCACCAAGAAATTTGATATGTTCTGTTCCTAAGTACATTCTTGGTCTGTAACCTAAATCCATGTCCCAGAATATTTTCTTGGTCTGTAACCTAAATCCATGTCCCAGAATATTGCACTCACCGGTAGAAGGTGGCATAGTCGACAGTTGAGTGACAGCTTTGGAACTCCCAGGATTTGAGTTTCTGGCATTCTCGATGGGCTCGGAGCTTTACCTTCACTGTCCCTTGACATAGTTCTGGCACTGGTTTTCTCTGGGGTCTGTTACAGAACTCGTTGGACTCCACCCTCCAGGACTCAGCAAAGTCGTCCACATCAAACTTGAAGTTCCCATCTCCACCAATTAAATCATCACGCTTATGTCCATTATAGTTGCCACAAAGACCACAGAGCTTGCCCTTGAGATGGGGGGCAGCCATAACTTCTACAAAACTGTCTCCATCCCAAGATATTTCCAGACCTAGAGGAAAGGAGATAGGAAAAGAGGGTCAATCAATCTTGAGCCCACAAATAATTCTCAAGTGTATATGATTGGGCTCTAATAGGAATACTAAGGCTCTGTTCAAATTCTCAATTTACTTTATTTACTCCATATTATGTAATATTGCACAAAATTAAAAGAATCATGTTGTGTTGTGATTTAGAATTTTAAAATCATGTCAGTTTGCACTCATATTAATATCTTACATACCCTGACTTGATACAGTGACTACTCATTGACCACGTTGCTATAAGATTTATATTTCTGTCCTTTTCTAGAGCAATTATAATGTCATAAATTATGTGTTCATTTATTCAATGACTATTATAATGTGGAAATGTAAAGATAACAAAAAATAATAGTTTTTAATGTAACTTTTCCTTTATTTAACTCTCCACCTCCCACCCCACATACACATGATTATACTAAATGGTAAAAGAAACTGGCCTAATTATTTGCTATAGTGAGTATATGAAGGTAATAAATTTAGAGCTTCAGAATATATATTCTTCAAAGGACAGTATTCATAGAAACGAAAATTTCTATTTCCTTATTACTTATAGTCACTTCTGAAGCATAGATGACTGATTAGTCAGTGTTTCCTAAAGTTGAGTTAATTGTTAAACCCTTCCAGCATTCACTGCCTGAGATTGAGACTTCCTACCCTAAGCCAGTTATAAGCTTCAACACTTGTGGTGGCACTGGTAGTTACCAGATCATGTGCTAAATTTCCTCCTATGACTGACAGAATCATCCAGACAATGCTCTTTTTCACCAGAGAAATGTATTCACTCCAAAAGGTAGAGAACATAGTTTCCTCTTGGTTTACTTAAAAGACATATAACACATTGCACAGTTTATGGAAGAACTTAGATTTTTCTCCAAACATGCTGGCCTAAGGTTGTCAAACACCATTCTAGCCAGTGCTCCTATTATGTGGTATAATATTTATGCTACATGTAGCATCTGTACATCTGTGCTGTCACAGAGTACAGATTAGTGTCACTAGAAGACAAAGAAGGGATGTTCTCCTATCCATCCTGATATTGTGAAGACACTGTCCATAAGAGAAAGATCTTCATGAAAATCCTTTTAAGGTTCAACCCAAAGGAAATGATAAATGCTTTTAGTCAGATTTTTGTTATGTTTTCTGCGTGTATTGAAAGTGTTTCTTATTGTTCTCTTGGTGATACCCTGACAGTGTATGAGCCCCCCAGTGAATGAATGGACAAAGTTCTTCTCTTGTGGCATAAGCAAGAGAAGATCCACAACAGGTCAATGTGCATTCCTACTCTTCATATTCTTCATATTCACTGTCACTGTCTCCTGTTTCTCTGTGACATCCCAGAGATGTCACATTTTTTAACAGAAAAAAATAGTCTCCCATATGGTTTTAATCTTTTTCAGTTTTCTGATAAAGCCTAGCCTTTCACGCTCACTTCCACTTAGCCTGTCCTGAGCATTTGAGAAGGGAGATAGGATTATTCTTCTAAGAGAGTTTGCCTTTACAAATGGCACCCAGTATAAAGGCAAGGACAACCATATTTATATCTGATAAAGAAGATGTCCAGTTATAAAAGTAGTGAGAAACAGGAATAAACATGCAATGATAACAAAATCAATACATTAGGAAGACCTTGCACTCATTGATATATATGCATCAAATGAAGGTGCATAGAAATAAATAAATCAACAATCAACAAAATTAAAAGCAGATATTAACAGAAATGTCATGGTATTAGATAAATTCAATACCCCACTTACATAAAAGGACAGATTAGTCAGACAGAAAATCAACAAGAAAACCATGGTGTTAGATGAGGAATTAGACCAAATGGGTTTAAAGGATATTTATGGGAATTGTCCTACACTGTTGGTGGGAATGTAGACTGCTCCTGGAGAACAGTATGGAAGTTTCTCAAAATATTAAAATTAGATTCACCTTATGGTAGCCTCCTAGACAATTAGACAAAGAATACAAAAACACCACTCTTATGTTAATCACAGCACTATTCACAATAACTAACACAGGGAAACAACCTAAGTACCCAATGATAGATGAGTGGACAAAGAATGTGAGGGATATATACAAAACATAATACTACTCATTCATAAAATAAAATTCTGCCATTTGCAACAACGTGGTAGGGACTCAAGGGGATTGTGCTAGGCAAAACAGATCAGAAGAAAACTAAAACTGGATAATTTCACTCATATGTAGAATATAAAGAAACAAAACAAAGGAACAGCCAAAACTGGACCAAAACAAACCCCAGGGTGGGGTGTGCAGCGCAAAAGGGTATGGGGGCCCAGTGAGCTGCAGTGGAGTGTGACGCTGATGGAAAGCATTCTCTAGTGACATACATCCACTGAGGTGTGAACCTTCACCACTAAAACACAAACAGTGCGTAAGCCAATTCTACCTCAATTAAAATATAAATGTAATTTTTTAAAAGGTTTGTCTTTGTTCCTGAAGTATCCAGAGTAGGCTGATGAGAAAAACCGGAGATGCTGAGAAGCTGAGAGACAAGGTAATGATAAGAAAGGTAAAAAAGACAGAGGAGGAAAAGAGAAGAAAAGGCATGGATCTTTTCTGGATAGAATATTAGCACAAGCTAAAATTAGGTTGATGTAAGGTCAGTAATAAATACCCAGAAGTTAGGTGCCAACGCCAATATTCCTGAAATCGGGACACGGCCCAAAAGGGAAAAAGGCTGGCTGAATAGCATTCCTGTGCGTTGGTCACATAACAGGCATGAGAAATACCTCTAGTGGTGAACTTAGTATAGTATATACACATGTTGACTTTCAGTGATGCACTTCTGAAACATAAATAATGCCACAATGCACTTACTTCATAGAAAACAGAAAGTGTGTGGGGAGGTGGGGGGCACAGGAGTTACAGTTCTACTTTAGGGGTAGATATTGGTAGAATAAACTGGTAATCTAAAACTGGATTTCTGAAGAATGAAACTCCCATCATATTTGGAAAATTAAATAAGTGGGAGCATCTTTAGTCTAAGGAAAACACAAAAGATTTCTAGGCAGGTTGAAGAAACTGGGTTTAGAAAACAATGAAATGGAGTTGGGTAAAGAAGCAAGAAGTAAGGCCATAGGAACATGTTTCTGGGGAATGATCTGGCAAAGAGAAGACAGCAAAGGGACCAGGAGATCAGAGAAGCATCTCAGGGCTAGAATTGCCACATGCTGGATTTCTGAGAGAAGATGGTATCAACCGTCACAAGCATAGCTAGCATATTTCTATTTCTTTGTACTCCCTCATTGAACTCATGATCTGGCACATAGCATGTGCTCACTAAATGAATGAATTACCCTGTAAATTAATACAGCAAATCTGCAAAGGCAAAGAAATTGCAAATTTCATGCCAGTTAGGGCACTGAAATAACAATTTTGAGAAAAGACAAGCAAACTATAATATGATTTGTAATCCACGCTCTAAGGTATAGAAGAAACTTGACCTCACAAGAGTGTAGCCAGGCAGCTGCCCTGCAAGAGACATGAGGGGAAAAAATCAATTCCATATAACACTAACTCTCAGAGCATAATTCCAAAGATTTTCCATGTTACAAAATTTTCCAAACTACAAATCTCTTTCCTAGACAGCAGGCAAAAATGATTCTTCCAAGTGCCACAAGGGTTGAAATTTACATTCAAGGTGCTCCAAATGCACTACTGACAACAAGACAATAAATTTGAGATTTTTGGGCAACCAAGTTGGTAGAAATTCAGTTCACAGTGACTAAGCTGATCAGCGTGTTCTTTCTGCGGACTGGTCGCCGGTGCTTGGGAATGTTGGGTAGACACAGACCCTCTGTGTTTGTGTAGTAAACTTTTCTCAAAAGTCTTGATATCTAATTTCATAAAAGCAGATCCCTAAAGTAAAAGAATAATTTTTAGTTCATTCTCCTTTAGTCCTTCTTTCTTTTTTATTATTACAGTCAGAGGCTTTTCGTGAATCAATGCTGGGTTTTGTATTGTGGAGAGATGACCTATTCAGCTACACAGGCCCTTGTCTATCGCTGCAGCATATGCATATGTGTTGGCCGAATGACTTCTACCCTCTCCATAAGTGAAATCCATGCAAAGTAAATTACAGTAGTGACAGGCAAAAAAACGCATGTTGTAATTGAAGAAATTGCTCTTCCAAAAGATATTTTAAATAGTCATCTTATGAGATGAAAACATCGTGGAAGTGTTTTGGGACTGGAGCTAGTCCTTTCTGCAGCTGGGATGAGTTTCCAGTTCTCTGCATGGGAAATTGGGTAGAAATAGCTGGCAGAGGCAGAGGCTAAAGCCGAAGCACATGCCCCATCTGGGAATGTGAGCAGCAGCCGCATTCCTTCCACTGTATGAAGAGCTTTCCAATTTTCCCTCCTCACTAGTGAATATTTTACCAACTTGTTCTTCACCCTTCAACATGTGACCTGGCTCCAGACCTCTAGTTGGGGGGGTTTGTTTGGGGGGGCTTGAGTATTTTAGTTCTTTTTGTTTGTTTTATTTTTCGGTCATTTGTATTGCTTTTACTGTTGTTCACTTCAAACAAAGATAAGGCACATGATTGTAGGTAAGCAATAGTGATGCTTAAAAATGGGTGATTCTGTTCAGATTTTCTTCCAAAAAAATATATATTCTCCATGATCATCAAGTTTATAGCTCTGCCAAATGTATAAGAAATGACCGTGCTCTCACATGTTAACGCTTTCGGGAGGATTTAACGTAATGCTTTCTGGTAGAGTTGATGAAGTGAACAAATGGCAAGCAGAAACATATTTAAATTATTTTCTAAGTGTTGATAATTGAAAGGGGGCATGGAGCAGGAAGGGTGGGGCTTTGTCAAGGTACTGAATGTTGCTCTGCACCCTCTGTACCCCAGTCATTCTTGGTAAGCAACTCCAGCCTATGCATCCCAAGTGGCAGTGCCACCTGTGCTCTCACCACATGATCCATCATGACACAAAGGCAAAGCGCATTCTCCCTGTTTCCCATCCACCAGCTGCAAGCTGTAAGCTGTTCTCTTGAAGAAAGCACCTTTGGATCATATGAGCTTATGAAATTCAGGAAATCTAATGGAAGAAGAACACTCAAAGGATATACTGTGATATTTTAAATAGAACATCAGTATGTGATAAAAAGAAAACGTCCCTAAGGGGGTGTGCACACTGAGATTGAACCAGAGTGGAAAACACTATTATCTGGAAATGGAATAGTTCCATTTGAAGGATAATCCCACAGCAAGTTTAGTGCCCAAAGGAATACAGTTCTTCCCCAGGAAGCAGAAAGCGTGTGTGTTTTGAATGTTACAGGAAATTGTTCAGCTGGGTATTAAGGGCACTGCATAAATTACTTACATTGTGGTAAGAGAGATGGAAAAATAAAAGATTGTAAAATTGAGTTCAAGGGCTATAATAGTTAAACTTAAAAATCTAATTATCATATTTATGATCTAATATTATTTTTCTTAGCAGCCTCATCCTTTCTTTTTACAATGTGGAATCCTTATAAAGAGTACTCTTACTCTGTAAGGTATTGCCAGCTGTGTGTGGAACAGTAGTGAACTTCCTAAACTGTTAGCTTCTTCAAGTATTCAGGATCCCTTTGAGAAGTGGGTTGTGGTTGACTAATAATTTCCATATCAGAAGAACCCATTGTGTTCAGCTGGCTTGTGAACAGATAGACAGGGTGCTTCTAATTAGTGCTGTGCAATAATGGATCATCTCGATCATGCTTTACGGGGAGCTACAACTATTGCCTCTTTTAAAGGAATGAGCTGAAGCCTGCATCTACAGAATGACATGTTGTTCAGCTAGAGACCAGGAGTCTGAATTTTCTAAGCTCAACTTCTTTCTCCAAGGTTGAATGAAGAGAGTTCTTTACATCTACCACTTTCAATGTGAGGAATGGGAATCTTTCCCCCTTCATAGACTATTACCAATATATTAATATTTAACGTTCTCTCACTAAAGACATATTATGTATTCTTCAAATAAAAACTCCCTGAGCTTTCCCTTGGCTTTCTGCCTTTGTTTGGCTAAGCTGACACTCTCAGCTATGAGAACAGTCTTTATGGATCCTCAAAAATTATTATTCTATCAGGTGTTTCCTTTTTAGAGCCATCTGATCTGGAACCCAAGATTCTGTTACATGATTGAATTTTCATCAGTGCAAAGCTCAAGAAGTAAACCAATTTCCTCAAGAACATGCTTACTTTAAAGAAAACAGCACATACCAGAACACACAGTCCAATATCCAACTGACCAAGTACATAATATTAATCGAAGGTGTACATGATATGATCAAATGTGTAAATAAACTGATTCATTCTTCCAGACTGATACTAAAGGATTGATTTCTGCTTCAGAGATGCCTCTCTTAGAAGAATTTTGAGTTTCACAAGTCCTTAAGAGTAACCTGTGTTTGACCACAGTTTGGCCTAACGAGATTGTACTGCCCAATGAGTAAAAATAGAGCCCAGGGGGTCTAACATGGATGTTGAGAAGACCCTCAGCTGCCAGTTCCTCAGGCCTAAGACTGGGAGAAGCGCTTTAGAAGCAACATCTTAAGCCCATGTACAGGAGCTGATGGTCTTAGCCTTCCACTCAGCAAAGACCCTCCATTTGGGTCTAGAATGGACGGGTCTGTTATCACAAGGTCAGTCATCAGGCTCCCAGAATCTTGTGAACCTGCACATACTTGTGGTTTACTTTTGAGGATTTCCCACTTCTTGAACACATGGTAGCAAAGAAACACTTTTTTCACAGATGTGAACTAGCAATTCACTGGCTGCACTGGAAGCACCACTAACAACTACAACCTGAGATCAGTGGCCTCAAATAGTAACAAAACAGGAGAAAGGGGTTATTTAGAGACCACAGCAAAGATAAATGTCCAAAGATCACAAGACTGGTGTGACCGAGTCCTACTGCGACTCCACAGTAAATTTCCCAGCTCTTTTGCGTTATCCTGGTGATCTCCCTGAAAAGCCCAGGTGAGTGGGGATAAGGCAACACCTGCAGTGGAAAAACACCTGCAGTCTCCACAGATCACTCTGGTGGTGGTGCTGCTGCTGCACGAACTGGTGAAATAGAGGGGAGAGCAACAGGGACTGCTAAAAGTCCCACGTTTCTGGAAGCCCACCTGCTTTGGTCGTCACTTTCAAGAGGTAGCCATCCAGGTCGATGTGGAATTGTGGCGCCTGGCAGGGCAGCGCGATGCGCGAGCCATTCCAGCGCACTGTCAAGTGCTGCTGGAGGCTGATGGTGTGGGCGCCCAGCACCAGGTCGACAGATTTGGTCCAGGAGAAGGAGCGGGTCCTGCGCGCATCGTTCTTCACCAGCACCTGAAAGGGCGAGGCAGGGGAGGAGCAGTCTTTTGTCAAAACGTACTGACACGTCCCCTGAAAGTTAAATGTCCGTCCGTCAAAAGTGTTGTAGTGGGGATCTCCGAATACCGTGCAAACGCCAGGCTCTGTAGATGAGTGAGAGACAAAACAGGGTCATAAACCAAGGGAAGGTTGAAGGAGAAATCAGAGGTCCCTGCAATAAACCTGGAAGGGACACTTGCCAGGAGAGGGAGGGCCTTAGCAGAATGGCATTAAAGTAATCAACTTAAAAAATAATGGTGGTTTTAAGTTTGTGACAAAACACATAGGTCAGATATATTCCAGTTTTTATAACATTTCTGAATTTTTAAAGTATCTCTACTTTGGGAGCTTGATGTGTCCAATGTCTTGATGTATCAACAGTAGAGAAATTAAATACAGGTAATTTTGTAAGTAAAATTGGCCCAAATTCATAACCCTATAAACAAGAACAAAATAAATAAATATGTAAAAAGGCAGTAAAATGACAATACACCAGAACATTAGTACTGCTTAGCTAACTAATTCATAAGATTAGGAGAAATGATAGTGTAAATGTTACTTGTGGCTTAGAGAAAAGTATTATTTTCCAAACTATTGAATTCACTAATACCAATGCACAATTGCTAAAGAGATAATTTTTTGACAGTAGGGATAAAAGTATTAATAAAGCTAATCATGTCTCTGTGTTCTCTAGATATACAGTGACCCTATATTTTAAACTGTATCAAAATCTAAATTTGGGTTATGAGCTATGCATCTTATCATTTAGTAAACTTAGGATACTCCTATGAATTTATCATTTTAAAATATCATCAATTCAAATTCTTATGAGATCCAGGTAAAGTTTTACACTTCAGGGCACCTTAAAATTTTTTACTAACTAATCAGATATTGTTATTTTTTCTAATAAAATTGTTCTGCATGTAAAGACATTTTATTTGTTCTCAAAAAGGCAGGGGAAAGCCAGGAAATGAGGAATTCCTGTAGAAAAATTAGCTTGAATAATGTAAGAACTATAATAAAATGAGCAATTTCCAGTCAACACTAGAACAGGTCAAGAACATAAGGATTTCATGTAAGTAATAACTCTGAATATATGAAGGAGATATCAGTCAAGACAGGGGAAGGATATACCAAGTGATTTGATGGGAACAGCAAGATCCCAGGTAAACACTTGCATTCAATTTCTAAAATGTTTGTAGAGAAATGCTGTTTTATATTATGATATTGTTTCATATGTCAATTTCACATGATTCCATATTAATCTCAAGTATTTGGATTTGATCAATTAATTACTAGTTCTAAATGATCTTTCCTTGTCATTATTTGATAGGCTAAAAAAATGATCATTTTTTGGCATGTGTGACAGTTTCAATGAACACAAACTTCATGGAATGTGTGAAAGGTATTATCTGGGGAGGAAGATGGAAGGAGTGAGTGGGTAGGGAACATACATCAAACTCAGTAACAATTTTGAACTCACTCTCCTTTTCTGTTTCTTTTACCTTCTTTCTGTATTTTTTTTCCTTGTGATTACAATTTTACTCACGTATCGCTTCACATTATGACAATTCCCACTTTCCTGATTCTCTATCTTTCCCCTACTGTCCTACCTATCTAGACTCGCTACACTACATCTTCCAGATCTTTTTCCCTGTGACTGCTTTTAGAATGGTTCTACCATACACTTCCCTCACACCTGGACTGAAGGAATCTCTCCCTAACACAAAAATGGTGTTTTTGTTTGACAGAGAGCCAAGTCGTGCTTTGGGGCACATTGAGTGCATGGAGAAAATGATAGTCCAGAGGTAATGCTATCATACACCACAAAAGGTCTTAATGTTAAAATGACCAATAGATGCAGCAAATTCAAGAGAAAATTTTCAGAGTCCTCAACATCTTATACTCAACAAAAAATCCAGAATCAAAGATTTTGAACTTTTTTAATAGATGGATCTCAGCTTGAAAAGGCAACTGCACCACCAAACAAACTGGAACTATCTTCCTGAAGGAATCTCTCAGCTGTGAGCAGACAGAGGACATGTCCACACTTCCTGACCAGAGTGTAGGGTGACAAGCTTCCCCTTGCAGCACAGACAGCCCATGTCTCTTCCAGTGTTCTGACCATTGCATCCAAATTATCATTAGCAAAAACAGCAATAGCTAACATTTGCGGAGAATTCACTACAAACCCTAGCACTGTTCTTCATGGCTTAGATTTCTTCCTAACATTAAACAAATCTAGACATTGAAAAAGATGTTGATTGAGAATTAACATTGAAAATGTTAATGATCAAGGAAATGCTATGACATATTAAGTTGTCATGAGCAAAATGGTATCTACAGAATAATCTTAACTGTGTTCATGTACATAGAAAAACTGATACCACAATTGTAAAACATTACTGTTACTTTCCTTATTCTCTTTTAATTTTGCTTTTGTTGTTTTGTCTTCAAGAGTTAAAATCAGGCTACCTATAGACAAGGCCCATTATCAGATAAAACAAATTCTCAAAAGGTAACCGAAAATTTACTGCTGGCAGCAGCCCTGGAGAAAACTGAGTTCACTTTTAGTGGGACTGGAAGTGACGAGAGACAGTCAGGGAAATGGGGCAAGGAAAACCATGTGTGAATGTGGCATCAGAAAAGATATTTTTTGCAAGACCCTAAACTGTGGTTGAGAAGAGTTTGGATATCTGGGTGATTTTTTTTCTGTATGACAGCAACATAGAAGAAGCCAACAAGATTCCATGACAAGAAGTACAGCTTTGAATAATGTGAGAATTTACGGACATTTGTCTCACAGAGGAAAATAACTTTGAAAATTTGATCCTTTCTCCTGGCACCTCAAAACCACCGTGCCAGATCCTGCAAGAGCAGAGAACACGTGCACTGGACAGAGACTGAAAGTGAGAATCTCAGATTACAAAAATCTGCCTAGCTGAAAAGGGAAAAAACTAGAGAAATGCTTAGGGAACAAAAATGAGCATTATATCCTCATATAACTTTCTTCCAACAGACTCCATGAAATGGAGTGCTGTCCAAGATGTCCAGATGTCCAGTCACACTTCTGGAAAGCTTGCCTTAGGGGCTAGAGGGCCATGAACAGACCATTCTATAACTAAATTTGCTGGAGTATAATGGGGGGGGGGAGAAAATATCAACTTCTCAAGGAGGTATGTTTTTTCATAGGTCTTTAAATCAAACATCAGGTGTCATTTTGTTTTGGTTTGTTTTCAGTGTATGTATGCAATGTATAGGCACAGAGAGAAAAGATTAGAAGTAGAGAAATACAATTTAAGACTTTCTTTTTTTTGTCTTATATAATAGAATACGTGTGACATTTATTTTCCTCTTTCTTGTTTATGTATATTTATTATTTACATTTATTTTTTTTCATTATTTACAATAGCTATGTATACTTTTGGAATATGAATATTTGTTTTAAAATTAAAATTACTAGGTTAAACCACATTCCTTTGATGTTATTGCTTTAATAAGATTGCTATGACAATTAAATCAGGCTGCTTCCCAAACATAATTCCAATGCTTTTCTCTTAACCTCATCAGGTGCATTTATTTCTGTCCTGGGTGCATTTATTCTAATGAAATGCCTTTCTTCTGAGAGTAGTGATTATTTCCAAAATAGCCATCAAAGAAAATTAAGGAAAATTATGGAACTCATCTTATAAGAAAAGAAAATAAGAGAAATTCAGTAGAGTGAATCCCCTACCCTCCAAACACAACAAAACAAAAACCAGAAATGCATACAGAAAAAGAAAAGAATCATCAACAGTTCTGCTACCAAGAAATAACTGTTTACAATCAGGATGTGTGTATGTGTGGTGTCTGTATATGTGTGTATGTATGTGTATTTGTGTGTACATAGTTAAGATGATGCTGTACATTAAATGTCATTTCCTCTTCACTTAATGTCATATGATTTCACAGTCATTAAGATCACTTTGAGATCATACAAAAGTGACTTTCATCTTCAACCCATTACTTCTGCAATGAGAAAGTTCTCTTCACTCATCACACCACACCACCACACAGATGAGGACATTTTCAGAGCAATGATCTAACCACAAGGAAGTTTGTTAAGTATAAAAGACGGATTTAAACTTTTCTCAACAAAAATTTCAAGGAAACAAGTCTTGTGGGACTCTGGGGTCACTAGATCATGCAGGAGCTCCAGGGAATCCCTGGTGGGGAAGGGGAATCACAACACCATGTTTGGGTCATGAACTAGGAAAGGCTGAGATTAGAATCATTGCCTTTAATACAGGCCCCAAACATGATGTAAGCCTCAGACATAAACAGCAGTCTGCAACCCAGGAGGACTTGAACTCTCCCCTCAAAGATTTTGACCTCACTCAGATGTGCACTAACAGTTGTTAACTCCAGCGTCCTGAGGATCAACAGATGCCCATCAAATGATACCTGGATCCATGGTTTCTTTAATCAAGAACTTAATCTAACTTTACCATATAAATCTTGGGGAATGGGGGGAGTGGCTCTCCTAGTAATTTATAACCCACTGGACATTCTTGCAAATTTACATATGAAAAACTGATTTCATTTTTTTGAAGTTCAGTAGGGATACTAATAAGAATATAAATCTATTTTCACACATTTTTCCATCACCCCACACACTTATTACCAACTTTAAACAGAAGAGCCAAGAAAACAGTCTCTGCTTTTAAGATATAATCTAAAATAAATCTAAGCCCCAAAGTTGTAGCTGACATCCTGGGGTTGCTGCTATTCAACCTGGGGCCTCTCCACCAGTCGCTGTCCCTCCTGTCATGGGCTGTCCGGTCTCAAACTTCGCAGCTCACAGGACAGAGTTACAGCTCCTGGCTCCACTCCCAGCTCCTCATAGCAACTCCCCTGATGCTGCTTCCAAGCCACTTCTTTTTGCTCTTACCCCAAAAGCAAAACAGACCACATAACTTAGGGATTCTGGGGGTAGCTGGCTTCAAATAATCTATCCTATAGTCACACAACATTTTTCAGCTTCATGTTAAATATGGTCACCAAATCCACAGCATTTGTGTGAGAAATTGCTTTCTACTCTAATGTAGCCTTAACTCCTAAATCAACCCTTAAATCCCTCATATACAAACTGTGTATGTACTTCTCAGGGCCTGCCATGTTGTCTTGTATATTGGAGGAATGGATAGATAGGAAGAGAAAAAGATATCACATATATAATATTGATATATACCATATGGATATATAACAAATAAATTCATCTTTGATCTTTGTTATGTACCATTTGCTCGTAGACATACCCACTATAATATTTATCAGGCTACCAATAAATATTTGTTGAATGGGTGGGTTAGTCAATTGAAGAGCATGACTCAGTGAGAAAAAGAAAAGTACCCACACTGCACTTAGTAAAATTGGTAATTCTAAAATCCCTGGCATATGACAGGGAACTAATAGAATTTTACTTAATCAATAGGTTAATTGAATAATGCTCTCAGAACATGGAACTAAAGCCACAGATGGAATTAAGGTTGCTAATCAACTGACCTCAGATGGGGAGATTATCCTGGTTAATCACAGCAAGATGAATGTTATCATGATCTTACTAGTGAAGGGAAAACAGAAGGGCAAGCAGCACAATGATGCAGCATGAATATGACTCAAGCCCCCATCACTAGTGTTGAAGGTGTAAAGGTCTCAGACCAAGAGAGGAAGGTAATTAATAGAAACTGAACTAGGCTCGCTCTAGGGCATCCAGAAGGAAAGCAGACCCAAAGACACTTTGATTTTGATCTGCTAAGCTTCATTCATTTCAGACTTCTGACCTACACAACTTATAAGTATTAATGTGTACAATTTTAAGGCACTGAGCTTGTAGAAATTTGTTACAGTAGCAGTAGGAAACTAAGTTTAATTATGGTCAAGGCAGGTAGTCTAAAGTGACTAGTTTATGCCAGGCACCATACTGGAACTTCCATATCATCACTAACTCCTTTAATCCTCACTATTTCTTGGTAAATAGACTTTCATTACCCTTATTTCCTAGTAATAGTCTGGAAATGTTACCACGTTATCTGTCTCACTCAGTCAACAGCATAAAAGCAGAGTCCAACCTAGTATTTGGGACAAGGTCAGTAGCTTTCCTGCCATGACTTGATATTTGCACTTATCCTGATACCACCGCACCTTGCATACTCTTTGTTGTGAACTGGTGGCGTGGGGGGTGGTCACAGAGTCCTTTGGGAATCTGAAGAAATGTATAGACTCTCTTCCAGATGCACATGAGTGTATCCACTCAAATGTAAGTGTTCATAGACCAATGGAGTCATGAACTTTAGATTAATAAGACCTATCCAGATGTTAGTTATATACCTGTTCACTATTTTAATATTAATTTAATATTAATAGAATTTGTATCTAATTTCTCCAACTCTGTTAAAGTGCCCTAAGCTCAGGGTTTGTGTCACTATTTTATAAAGGTGCTCCAGGGAAATTTCCCAATGCTGGAAACATCAAATTTTCATACACACTTGTTATAGAAAATACCAGTAATCATTGCAGTTTTGACCTTAAAATATCTGCTCTTCTTAAGTTAGAAGTTATTGTTTTAAGAGAATTGTGTGCTTGAACTGAAAAATTAATTTTCTACTTTCAGGCAGCATAAAGCACATTGCTTTGAAGAGAGTTTTGGGTTTGAGCCCTGATCTTGCCACTCACCGATGAGTCACATTGGCTAACTTTGGTCACTCTCACATGAACAACTGCCTTGCATGGCCATTATCAAGGCACTGTGAACGTGCTAACATAACAGGTGCTTAGAGACTAATCATTGTTAGTTTTACTATTATAAATGCTATGCAAATTCAGCAAATAGATACTTATTGCTGACAAGACTGTACCATACATAGAAAATGTAGATTTAAAAAAAAATATTATGAGTTGGGTTCCTTTATAAAAGATATGAAAAATATGAAAAATGTAGATTTGGGACTAGAATAGAGTAAGTCTTCTAGGTAAAAAGCAAACTGTTAACACAGTCTTAGACATCTACAAGAAAGCAGTTTTCTCTAGAGTTGGAGACCAATCTGACTGGAGTGGGGAGTTGCTTCAGGAGATGTGAGACCCTCAAGTTATCTAAATAAATTTGCTTGAGATTTATTGCAGTCTGAGAAGTTTAAATATATTCCAAAGTACCAACAGTTCTTAACATGTTTCCTCTAAAACATCAATCCTGCCTGTTGCTCTGCCAAAATAAGTAGAAATAAAAAAAATCTCTGCTGCTCAAATTAGTTCAGGAGATACTCTATACTCCATCACCCTCCTGAAAGTTTACCCTGCATATTGGCACAGAAAGGGTCCTGAGAATTCTGCAGTGAGGAAACATGTTTACGTTTACTTGACCCAGCATTTCCCTAATGTATTTAATCATAGAGCATCGTCTTGAAAATATAACTTATTACTATCCCTCGACACTAGTATTTTATAAAACAAACTTTGGGAAACTTTGTGAGACACAAGCAAAGGAAGCCAGAACAGGGTTTTGTGAAAGCCAAGCTTGGGATCCTACAGTGGTGTGCAAAAAGGGCTGAAGGGGGAAAACAGAGGTTAGTTGCAGGCAACAGGATGAGGGTATGGCTGCCGTGGGAATGGGAAGGAAATTACTTATTAGAAAAATAACACAAAGAGACAATCAACCAGACTTGCTGACTGATTAGCAACATGGGAGAGAAATGCCAAAAGTATGAGAAATAACATGAAGGCCCAAAACCTGTGCAGCTGGGATGATGGGTGCCAGAATGCAGTCAACACACAGGGGCTGGAAATGGCCATCATCCCCTCCAGCCAAGTCCCAAACTAGATGATTCAGAGAATCAAAGGTAGCACTTGTGAATAAAATTCAAACGTAGTACTTTGAAAAAAGAACACGGTCTCCAAAAAATTGGAAGCTAAGCTCTACCATATTAGTATATTGTCAAGATGTCTTATGTTAAGGACCTTGATGTTTAGACAAATCAGAAACAGTACCGAGAGAGGAGCTATGAAAGAGTAGCTATGAACGAGTCACTGTAGGAACACTGTGAGCTCACAGAGCAAAGAGGTGGACAGTAAGAGAGAGACACATGGACCAAAGAGAGATATAAAAGGGCAGAGCAATTGTTGGGGTAGTATTACCTGAGAATATTAACAAAGAAGAGGGATAAGAATGATGTTTCTTTCAGTATGAATCGCACATCAAAGGCAGCTACAGAGTTTAGCTAATGAGTCATTTTCTCCAAACTACCAGGAATGGTTACAACTCAAATTTTGTATCCCTAGAGACTAAAGAAATTCAGTGGCCTCATAAATGTAGAGAAGGTTTTCAAAAGCAAGCAAATACACTGCTCTCAAATGGAAATGCCTTGTCATGTTTAAAGGAAAGAAGTTGATACACTTCATATACATTTGTAGGCAAACCTCCAAAATAAGTAAAACTTTCCTCAACAGAGCATAAGCTAAGGGCCTAGAAGTGAAGGACAGCTTAGTTGAGCACCAGAGATAAGTTGATGAGGGCATTAGAACACAAAAGTATAGAAAGTAGATGGAAGTACAGGCTGGGGGAGTGACTTTTGAGGTCTTCTCTGTCCTGTGCCTACTCACCTAAAACTTTTATCAAGAAGTTTATCAATACATAAGCGTTAATTAATTCCAAGGGCAAATAATTGCTACTTGCAAGAAAGCAGTTTCACAAACAGTTTTTCCAGACAAAGCAAAATACAGTGTATTAGAAGAATGTAAGCAGATGAAGGACTTTCTAGGGGTAAGTATCTCCCATGCATGTGTAGGTCCTGGCTGCTTGCAGCCAGAATCACCTTGTTCTGTCTGGCCTTCCCACAGAGCAAGCCATCCATGGTCAGAATCCATGTCATCCATTTCCCAGTAACTAGAAGTCTGCACTTGGGAGTCTCATGGACCAGAGTACTATTCACCCTCTCCCTGCTCAATATCCCAAAACCTCAACTCTCTCATTGGTGAAATAAGGTGAAATAATAGTCTATTTTGGTGAAATAAGGTGTCTATTGGTGAAATAAGGTGAAATAATAGTCTATTTCATGGGTCACTGTGAGGATTAAAAGGACAAAATACATGGAGCATGTTCATCACAATACCTGACATGGATTTATATTCAACAAATTACTACTAGTTAATAGGAGCAACTGTAGTCTGGCAAAAGCAATAATTTTTTTGTTATTCTGATTTTGCTCACAGAGAATGTGATCCATAGACAGGAAAAAAAAATCTGCCTCCATTTTGCATAGAGTAATGTGTAATTTATTAAACAGTATTTTCCACAGAGAGTATATTTAAGTTTCAGAGTTATGGGGTTTGTAGCGCTTCTTCATTCTGTCTGTACTTCGGGAGTTCTATTGCTAAGCAATTCCAGTCACAAGTTTCTTCAGTCAGAGTAGGAACAGGAATCTTGTGACTTAAAAGGGGGCAGCCATGTACCCAGAGTCTAATAGTAAGTTTATATATTGCTTTATATAAAAATTGCATTCTTTCAAAATTATAAGAAAAATAAAAATGTAATTAAATGCATTATCAAAAGTACATTTACACTAAAAATAACTGTCCTAAGCAAAGATCCAGGGAAACGATATGTCATTATAGAAATGAATACTGCCTCGGAGGTGAAAAAATTAAATTGCAGTTTCTTTTTCTAGCTTTTCCTGTTACTCCACAATTCTCATCTTCCTCACCTGAGAAATGGGAGCATTTCATTGAAACCCTGTCATTTCTACAATTTCATGGTGCTAAAATAATGGCAAACTTCAGTGACAGAACAACCTAGTTCTCTCTTCTTCCTAATAGAAATTGTACATAGTTATTCCCAGTCTAAATCTATTTATTTTTTTAATATTGTCAAATGAGAAAATTTTAGGGAAATTACTGCCTGAAATTCTTCCCTGAGATGTCAGGAGGAAAAACAAAATACCTACAAAATAAATTGATATGGAAGCCCCAGGCAGGGTGACCTGTCAGTGAGTAGGGGGCATGCCAAGCATCACCACTCTGTGCTAGAGAAGAAAGGTGGAGGTGTCCCCAGGTGGACAGAAGCATAGGTGCCTGGGTTTCCACTTCTTTTAGATGGGGCAGAAGGAAATAACAAATTGGAAACTCTTTCTGACATCCTCCTCCAGTCTCCAATGCCTCCTAGTTATGAAGGCCTCTATCCTTCTCTTCCCACCCTAACTACAACTGGTCACCAAACTGTACAAAATGACAAAGTGAGCAATCAAAATTACTGGTAGGAATTCAGACCCCACCACCCACCTTGGGAGTCCTTCTTAACCTCTACCCTCAGTTCTCTTAGCTATAGAATAAAACTACTAGCATTAGTTGATATTAAGATGACTGTGAAGCTCAAATAAAGCAAATGAGATGGCCGGCCCAAGATAGGTAATGGATACTTAGCTGCTGCTAATGTTACTGTCATTGTTGCTATATGATGAGGAGAAAGAGGAGAAGAAAAATGAGGAGGAAGGAGGAGGAAGAGGGGAAGGAAGAGGACGAGAACTATGATGAAGACAATTGCCAATCAAACAATCAGAACTTAGGGAGTATTAGCATCCTGGAACTGATGCCAAAGGTAGGTAACAGATCTACCACACTTTTAGGCTCCTTCACCATTTAAAGTCAGGAAAGAAAAACTTAAAGTGAAGTCTCCTCTTAAACAGAGCAGAAAATAAAAACAAACTAATTTCCTCATACCACTTCCAGTGCTGCTTTTTGCCCATGTGGGAATCCCTAGCCACCACAGTTGGCTTTTATTTCTCACCCCTGTCTGATGGTTGGACTTCGGGAGCAGTGACAAACCCAACTCCAGATGCTCAAGCAGAAACTTCAGTGGCCACTCAGCTTAACACCTCCTTGGCAGGACTAAAGTCAACACCACAAATTCTTACTCTACAAGCATCTTGAGCTCGGGTTTCAAATTTCCTTGCTTTCCTGAGTTAAGGACAGACTCTTGGTGTTAAGGGATCTGGAGTTGCTTACAGTCTTGGAGGCCAGAAACCTTGTTCAAGCACAGAATTACTAATCTGTAGAACTTCTGTCAATGGCGAATTCTCATAAAATGAACCCCACAGACATTGTTTCACTAGATTATTGTTAAATGCCCCTCCTACAAGTAGTCTGAAGTTGGGGATACCTGTGGAGGTGCCCATGGCTTAAGTAAGATAAACTACAACCTGCTATGGCAACTCCACAGTACCTGTGAAGGGGCAGCAGAGAGGGTCTTCTGCATAACAGGCAAATCAATGCTGCTGGAAACTACCCCTGGTGGGAGGTTAAAAGGTCACCTGGCAATTGTGAGCTTCATCACACCCTGTGTCACTAAAATCAGATATTTCCTGTTACTTGTGGAACAAGTAGTTGAGGTTATTTCAATTAAATGCACATCTGTGCACAGTATACCACCACCTCTGTATTCTGCAAGCATGAACTTTCATTTGTGGTTGAGATTCTGATGGTAAGGTTGATGTAGCTACAGGCACAGCATAATGAATCTCTGAGACCTGGGACTGGACATTCACATCTGTGCTGCCTTTGGTTGCCTCTGGTCTTGTAGAAAATTAAGAAATTAAATACTTTCATATAGTCTCTCTCTCTCTCTCTGTCTCTCTCTCTCTCTCTCTCTCTCTCTCACACACACACACACACACACACACCTTTTACTTATGTATAAAATCATTTCCACTAAGTATTTCCATGTCTAAAAGCAGGCCATTTGTCAGCGAAAAACTTATCTGATTCAGGTCTATGTTGGGTGGTTCAGTCAAGGTCACACCTACTTGTTGCCAACACATTGTAAAATAACATGCACATAAACCAAGTGCTACCACACTTGAGGCTGTGGCCTCCTTGACATCTAACTCTCTGTCCCATGATACTTAGCCCAGGAAAAAGGGGACTCGCTTTAGGCTATAGCTCATACTTTGGCAAGAAAGAGCACTTGCATGAAAGCTCAACAAAGTTTGTTTAGCACACTTCAAATATTTTATTTTAAATAAATCATCCAAACCAGATTTAATTCTTTACAGTTGGAAAGGAAGAAAGAATATCCCATGTTATTAAAAGAAAGAAATGTTTTGCCTGCTTCCCTCAGGTCTGATTTCAAGAGAACTTATTTTTCAGTTTTAAAAGAATCATCATTGCCTTTTCAGATGAACCCTACAACTGCCTGAGGGCATGCAGCAGTTTGGGGCCTCAAACTAATGCTTCTTACTAATGGCATTATAATTACCTGTTCATTGACTATTGCAAAGAGGTGCTAGTTAGTAATAATCTCCTAGATGTTTATTTCAAGTTTTCTCTTTACTATTTCTCCCCAAGATTTGAGAGCGACTCCAAACACTACCAAGGCAGACCAATTCAGTAAATAAGGCAGAAGGCAGATTTGTGTGGGATTTTAGAGACAAAAATTATGATGCCACCACTTCTAGATAAAATTAAACACTCAACTACTACAGAAGAAGTACATTTTAGAGTATCTATATATATATCTATATAATCTATATATCTATATAATCAATTTCATTTCATATGATTGTATGTGTGTAACTAAACATTTATGCTTATCTCTCTTCATAAAAGGATTGGGAGAAGCCTATAGGCATATATCCTAAACGACCCATACCATGTAAGTGTAAACGCATGAGATGAAGTCAGGAACTGTTACTCAACAACTTCATTTCATTAGAAGTAGGCTGGAAAATTTTGCTAGCTTCCTAGCAACCAAGCGAAAAAATAGTGAATTTTAATCTCTCAAAGTATGATTATGGTGCAGTTTTGTTCGCTCTCACTTTCCCTTTACCTCCAGCTAAATACAAAACATTCTATTGTTCAATAAGCCAGACTTCTCTGCAATCCACTTGGATGTTCTGCATATATTAAATAAAAATGTTCAAGATTGAACTCATTAAAAATATATATTTACAGCGTTATAATTTTTGGGAGGGTTAAGCAATGAAAATACAGAAAAACATTGAATTAAGTTCAGATATTTCTGTCATTTTTCACACCAGTAGAAAAGCAACTTCATTGCACTCTCCTTCTTCCTCTGATGACTGGGTACTGAGAGTAAGTGACTATGAGTAGCATCATGGATGTTTATTTCTGCTGGGTGTGGCATGTTGGGGGGAGGGGCTGCTCCTGGCATCTAATGGGTAGAGGTCAGAGACGCTGCTGAACAGCTTACAACACTCAGGACAATGCCCACAACAAGGCATTATCTAGTCACACTATGTAATACTAAGGCTGAAAATTCTGCAGTGACTAATGAAGTTTCTATATACATACAGGCTTTTGTTTGAATAAGACAGCAGTCATTTTCTGATTTTAGGAAAACACTTGTTTTCATTTGTATTTCAAGTTTTGTTTGTCTACTTTAGAAATTCATACATCGAGAAGAGTTTTTATAGTTTACAGAGGAGTAAAAAAAATGAGACCCAAGATTTGTTCTGGATCCTGGAAATAATGACAAAAGAATTTCAAAATTGGAGGTATTTAGGCAGTAGCTGAAGGACATCAAAATAAATCTACCTGAATGTGTTCCGAAAATCTGGGCATTGCTTTAAAAAAACTGGAAATCATCCCATCTCTTAACTGAATCTGAACAAATAAACCTTGCCAAAGAGAATGCATTTTACAGCATTGATGGAAGAATTGCTGGAGAGCAAGAGAGAGTAAGCAGATGGAAAGAAAACCAAAGGAAATTGAGAAATAGCCATCTGATGATATCATTTAGATTTAGACTGAGAAACACATGCCTGGACTCTTCCCACACTGACCTGCTGAATGCAGGTGCAGAGTCAAGGGTCTCCCTGCTGCCCCTCCAACCAAGTGACTTTTCCCCTTGTCAATTGCCTTTCTCAGTGACAGAAGTCAAAGGCTCATTCACATTTGACATAATACAACATTTACTATGACCACTGAAAAGTTTACCATGCCCTTCCTTCCCTCCCTTACTCCCTCCCCCTCCTCCTCCTCCTCTCTCATCATTAGCATCCTACATACAGAAAGTCTAGCTAAACTCTCTCTCATCACTAGCATCCTACATATGGAAAGGTTAGCTAATCCTGGGTAAATATCAAATGGGCTCTTACTTTCAACTATTACCAATCATCTCCTTGTTTGATACTTAGAACACAAAGTCAGATAATTTAAGATTCAAGTTTCAGTGCAGGGTTGGCCATCTGTTTTTATTAAGCTGATGAGCAGAGAGTCTGGCTCACAGCAGTTGAATGGCAGGTGTGAGTTATCTGTGCTCATGCAAATTGAAGAGTTACGCAGAAAGTCCAAGAAGCTCCTCTGAATCTGCCACTACTTCAACTAGGAGATACTTTCTAGGGAAATGCAAACATGTCCATTGACATGCTACAGGAAAAAAAAACTTCATCAATTTCAGTTCTACTGTGCTCATCCAGAAAGAAATTAAACTAGAGGTAGCCTTTGACCCATCTGTAAACAAAGTTTCCTCAGAGGAAGAATGGAATCTCTGGGAGAATGATCAAATATAATAGTTTATACACATGTTTTGAAATCAACTAGTGTGTTAACCATAACTAGTTCTTTCCTGGCATTAATTCCTGAACTCTACTAACTCGTATTTGGTTGGCCTCTTTAAGTTATTTTATAAACTCCACTTTCTTCCAGCCCATCATCTTAAACACGACTACATAAAATTTCACGTTCTTTAAAAAAAGAACTTTCATAAATTATATTAATGTTCATTTGTTCATTCAGCACTTTTATCCAGTGTGTGTAATACACAATTGTTTGATAATGCTCTGTCTCAAAAATAGGGAGGCATGGATAATATAATAGCAATATATCTATAAAATATACCTATGCATCTTTGGTTAAAAGAGAACAATCAACACAACCAGGATAACCCTTAGCAATACAAATTCTGATTTTAGACTCTGACATAAGTGAAACTCCCCACATGAAACCCTTTCAACTGTCATGAAAGCTCAATTCTCTAAGCCTGCCTGGTTCAAAGAATATTCTCTAATAGATTTCATTACCTTGTTAATCGTGTTTATCATGTGTGGGAGCTAATTTGATGGACACATTACTAACACTCCTCTGTCAGTGAGCACTTCAGAAAGCCATCCCAAAGAGTTCAAGAACTAAAATGGCAATTTGCTAATAGGTCTAAATGTGCGGGAATGGCATTAAACCTGCTGCCGTGCTCTAGCTACGTGATGAGAATATGGTCTCAGATAAATTTCCCAAAGCCTTATGAGAGAACCTCCAGAAACTAAGTTAAAATGACAGTTCAAGGACCTCTTGTTTTCTCTTTGCCAATAGCAACATGGCTGTGCCCAGGTGTAATGGTGAGGAGGTGGGTGGGTGTGGGAGGAGGAAGTAAGCGCAGCTGTTTAGCTTTATAATGATAGAATGAAAATCCCTCCTAGATTATGTATAATGTTTGGTTTTACTGGATATCATTATCTTAGCCGCAAAGACTGCAAATGCTATTAGTAGTTAAGACACACATTGAGTTACTTGGTCCTTTTTAAAACCTCATCAGACCATCTATCTTCTTACTTTCTCAAAGCAGCAAATTCCAATGGAAACATCTACATCTGTCTCAATTGTTCTCTGTGATAGCTTTAAATTGACTTAATGTGTCTACAGGGAGGGAGCAATGCAGCCAGTCTTATACCTACAGAAATAAAATGTGCAGGAACTCCCGCCACCAATTTTCTTGCTGCACTATGAAAAGCAAAGTAAATATTAATAGCATGTTTTCAAAGCAAAAGACTTACTTTCAGTGCAAATAGGACAACATCCTTTTCTGTTGAGAATTTTACCCTGATCGGGGGGAAAAAAAAAAGAGATTAGTGTTAATACCAGGGTTTGCTGAGGACAAACCTTTTTTTAAATAGAATACCAGATAAATCAATAAAATCACTTCAATCTGTATTTGAACTCAATGCCCAGATGGTGATGATGACGGTAAAAATAAAGTTTTAAGTATCAGGTTCTAAGACTAAGCAAAATCACTTACAAAGCTTTCCTGTTTTTATCCTCCCAGAAATATAATACCGGCAGGACTCACTGGTGTGATTTTTCTCACATGGAGGGGAGATGAAGACAGTCTGTTCTTAACGTTATTACTAACATCCAAATCTAGCCTTCCTGAGATCAAGTCCACACAAGCAAAACGGGGAATTTCCATCAACCCATCAATCCAGGAAAGACCTTCCTTCTGTGTCCACTTGGTGGAATCCAGCAACTCGCCACCCAGGCTCAGTCCTCAGACAGATCTAGAGATTTGAATAATATCTGTGCTACCAGTCAGCCTCAGTCAAATTTCTTCTTTCAGACAGGTTAACCTGCTACCCAGGAATCTGCAAATTAGAAATGCTAAGCACATCCCATGGCCTTTCAGGAAATACAATGCGATCTCCTATGTCACATTTCTTCCCATTTTCTAATGCATGGCATTTAGAGGAAGAAGCATGTTCTCAGGCTCCATATCACAAAATGACATTATCTTATCTCTGATTCAATGATCAATCACAAATAAAAAGAAACGTGAACAAAAATTAACCTTTAGGGAGCCCTTCTTATGCAACAAACATCTTTATTAGAATTTTCCTTATGTTATCAAACATCAGGTGAGTGGCAAATATTTTATGTTACTATTTAGAACCTGTTCAGTCTGAGCAATATTAAATATTATTGAAATCACTAAGATAGATAAGAACTTTATTTCCCTTTTTATAGAAGAAGCTGATGTCATGCAACACAGTAGGGGCAGAACCCTAAATCAAACCCAATTTTGACTGACCTTAAAGGTCATGTTCTTCCTGCTGTAGGTTTGCATCTTCTTTCATTCTTAATGCTAAAGGAAATTTAGTATTGTTCTGCTATGCACCAGAAAGTCCTTCCTTCAAACTATTCTTATGTTTCACATCTACCCTTCAAATGCAGGTATCCTTATCACTGGTTTACAGGAGATAGAAACCTCAGAGACACCAGCCCAGGCCTATGTCATCAGAATATCTCAAGGCTGATCTGATCTACTCACGTGTTCACTCTTAGTTGCATGTAGAATAGATCTAGACAGTCATGCTGAAGAGAAAAATGCTGGGTAACAACTGAAGAGTTATAATCGCGTCTGTTTTTTTCATATCAGCTAGACAAAGTCTGTGATGACTTTGAATAATACTCAATATTCAGTTCCACTTAGGGTTGTCATGGTTTGGGCCATCACAGCTTATTTTCCTTGCCTGGAACTCTGTTTTCTCTTTCTATTCACCTTTGAATCCTTAAGACTGAAAGCAGTAGAGGATGTAGCCAAAGGCTTCACTCAAGCAGACAAAACATTGAGTCCAGGGGGCTGAAGTCAGTTCTCTATCTGAGGGGAGCACAGCTATTTAAAGCCAAGAGTCCAATAAAATTTGATTCCAGGATCACATGTGTACCTAGAACCTTGGCAGAAATGCCATCTCCCTTTTTCAGAAAAGGAGAGTGGGGCTGGTAGTACCACCATATTGGGTGGGAATAAGTCAAACAAGAGCCATGAAGTTGGCTGCAGAGAGAGACTAACAGGTTCTGGCTTCTGGTTGTGTTGTGACTAACCCCCACTGGACACAGTCTGGTGTAAAATGGTGTTAGTCTTGTGACTACAGAGAGTGTCTCAGTACACACTAGTGATGCTGAAATGACTGTCAATAACCATGTTGAAACCCTCACAGTCCTTCTCATGAAAAGCAGGCCTTTGCCTCTAGGACACTGCCAGGGGAGTGCACAGGAAATCCAAGCATAAAATTCTCCCTTAACAAGGCACACATACTTCTGTAAAGGGAAAGGTGTAGCATCCAGAAAGAAATAGGGCTTCTATGTTTTTTTGGTCTAATTTCCCTAGACAATGCAGGGAAGGGGAAGTCCATTTCTAACTGGATTTCCACAGTAAAGCTAAGTTATCTTCCCAAGCCCTTGTGCTGGCCCCTGAGGGGGGAAAGTGTGGACTGGAGGAATGGTTGGAAAGATGCCTAGAAAAAGAAAAGTGGCCCCTGAGGCAGGAGCCGGGCACCAACAAGTTCTGACACGACCGTGGGGTGGGGAGAGTGCAGGGGGCGGGAGGCGGTACAGGGGAGAAAGGCTTCTGCAGGAAGGGGTGGAGGCTCCAGGGCCAAATGTGGTCCACAAAGAAGAAATGCTAACAAGACGCTGGTGACATGAAGAGCACTGACCTCCTCACAGCAAGAGACAATGCAAGCCGTCAAGCCCGCCACGGTGGCAGGACTCAAGTGCGGCTGAAAACCCCACCGCGGCCTGCTGAGGCTAGTTACTTGAGCCACCAGGTTGGCACCGCATCCTGTTTTTGTCTTGTAGAATAAGGAAGCCCATTATTACTAACATGTGCTGCAAGAGTTCATTAGCAGTGAGGGTTCCCCGAGGACTGGCATAAATGATGTGATCCCACTTTTCCCAATGAATATTTATAAGCAGACCTTGTTCAAGTCTACTTATTGTATCTCCTTTTTTTTCTTTTATGGGAGGTTTTCGGTTTTATGTCTGAGGCTTTTTAAAGCAAGACTAATTAGGGTTTTTTTTTCTCCTTTTTTTCCCTCCCCCCTTTATTCAGTTGTGCAATAGCAACAGCTGTTGTTTTTTTGTGCCTCATTTGGCACTCAAGTAAAAACAGCAACTTTTTGTTTATAATAATAACAGATGTGAATAAAATTAAAAGCTGTCTATAACAGAGAAGGGAGGACATGTCCTGAATATATGGATATATTTTCTCATTCACTGGAAGGTATTGAATAGGTTTGACATTTTCCCAAAACTCATAAAACCTTGAAAGGTTTCAAGTTGCTGAGGTGAATTCAATGAAACTCATGCTTCAGAAGATAATGGTTGCTTTATTCAATGCACTGGAACTATGGGTTTCTGAAAAGAGATATTTCCATAAGGACACTATTTCCACTTGGGGCTGATGGAGGCCAGTGTTGGAGATGGGAAAACATAAAAATGTGAAGGGAGTGGGAGTTTGCTCCCAGGCAGGAGAAATCTCTTCGGGGATGTACTGATAAACAATCACATATTACTTTGAGAGGTGAATTGAAAGAAAATTCTGATTTGAGAAGAGAGAGAAAGAAAAGTAGAAATTCAAAGGATGGCTATGAGGTTCAGTAGAATACTCAGGAAAAGAAACAAGGGAGCAGATCAAGCCAGATTCAGAGATGCTAAAATAAAGAATTTGGGGGAAAAAAATCACTAAGAAATCAGAGAGCAGGACAAAAGATATGAAGTGATTTTCACCCAAGGCAAAAATCTGGGTAGGAACTGCCAAAAAAAAGAAAAGGAAGTGAGCTTATGGGGACCTATGCCTATTGGGAAACTTCGGAGGTTCAGGGGATCTGGATATATATTAAGAGATGATGTGAGCCTGCCACACACAGTTCCCCAAAGTCAGGAGAAATGCAGCCAGTACCCTGCACATACCTGAGGGCAGCTGCTGATGGGAACGCACTGCTTCTTCCGACACTCTGTCTTGCCTTTTACGCAGGCACAGATGGTGCAGTTAACAGAGGACCACATTTCTCCATCCTACACAAGAGAGCACAGAGTGCTGCTGTCAGCTGCAGGCTGATGGGAGCTAATACAACAGGCTGACCCTTTCTGTCAAGCCCAACATTTCTTACTCCGAGTGAGGGATCCATCACTCAACTAAATGACTCTGCAATGTCTATCTGTACCTAAGCAAAGTAAGAGAACAATTAAATTGCAGCATATATATAACATATATATATATGAGTGCATGCATGTGATAGGTACAAACCTGTGTGTGTGACTGCATATGTGTGTGTTCTGTCTCCTCAAGATTAAAAACAAAAAAATCCTTGTGTATATGACCAAATCACATTTGCATCTTGTTCCTCAAGCTTGCTTAATTACTTCATTTTACTCTAGGATACAACCAAACTTAAGTTATCTCACAAGACATAAAAACAAGGGTGTGATTTTCCCGTTTGATAGGACTGAAATATCTCAGCCATTCCAGGCATGAGCAGTTAATTGAGACATCCAGAGGTGATTAGTTTATTCCCAGATGTGTTGTGGCTCTAGACCACACAGGACATGGACATGCAAAGAACAGAGTCTAATTCAAATGACTCCCGTTGCTCAGGCTGACGCCTGATCGGCAGCCATCTGAAAATGTGGAGCCCAGACAGAATACTGCTAGAGGCACTCACACCATGTCCCTGCCTGACAAATTCTCCTCCCAAAAAGCTGGGTAGCACTTTGGGACACATTTTCTAGTCCAGAAAGGGCTGGTTTGAGGCATGTCTTTGACTCACTGGATTTTTAATCTATAAATGCCAAAAGTCCAGCCACAAAAGCCCTGTGCCTCTGCAGAACATGCAGGAATTTTCCTCCTTGCTTGTGGAAAAAGTGGTTACAGGCAACAGAGTTGGACCTGAAAACACAATAAGGATTCCTTCCTGGGATCCAAGCAGCAGATTTAGTTAAAAACAGAAACAAACAGATCTTTGAGGACAGCTCCTCCACTTCCTCTTCTTTCTCACTTTTGAAGTTATTTAAGGACTACTTGCTCTCTAGCGCCTGCTGTTTCTCAAGAGCAAAAGATCTAGTTGACACTATCGTAAAAGACACCTTACTGTCCTGGATTTTCTGGGTACTCATTTCTAGGGCTCAGTGTTTCAAGTGACCCTCTGTAAATTATTTTTAAGCTCATTCACATAAAAAAAAAGAAAAACTTTTTTACCAGGAGACCTGAAAGCATTTTGCACCTAATGCTGTCAAGACAGAGGATGACTTCATGTGAAGGAGATATGAGTTGCCCTGGAAATCTTCTGGAAATGTGATACCCGGTCAGCTCCCTTCCCCATGCCAGGGTGCACCATGCTTCTCTTTACTGAGTCCACCACCTCTACCTCCAACTCTGTTTTTTTTTACAGGAAGTCTGACTAAGCGCAGTGTGCTTGAGGATGATGCATAGCTGCTCAGTTTCTGAGGGGCTTGGTTTCTGTAGGCATCAGAAGATGACACCCTCAGGAACAAAAAGCCCTTCTGCCACCAGAGGGAACACATTAGATGGGAAGCAGTGGACAAAGGCCATCATCTCCATCTCAGTGTTTAAATAGCTGTACCAGTTTACTCCTCAGTTCACAAAGAGCAAACAAACAAAAATGTAAAGCATAGCTGATGGAGGCATCAAAAGGCCAACAGACAAGGTCATTGGGTTTAGCAGGGCACAATGCTCACACCTTCACTCAACTGCTGTGCCTCATACAGATACCATTAGCACCCTCCCCCACATACCTTCCAAATGAGACAACCCATCTTTGAAAAGCAGCCTTGTATAAAATTCTAATGAGATCAGACTATAAAACCATCAACATCTGAACAAGGGGCGTTGAGCATCTCCAACCAAGTGAAATGCTCCTGGGTACCCCAGCTCCCACAGCAGCTCCATAAGAGGAGAACTTAATTGAAACTCAATTACTAGCGGTCATGAAAAAGATCATATCGCTTCATGGGTTTCAATCATTATATGAAGTAAATATGAAGCCAAAGCAAAACATTTTTCAAAGTTACTACTCCATGTGCACTTGTTCCTAAATATTCTTGCATATATAATATTGTGATAGGAATAAGTACAGTATATGTACACACACATGTGTACAATGTACATATAAAACTTGGAATAATCTAATTTGCATTTTGTCTGAAGCTTCACATAATTCAACATGATACAGTAGTTTTTTTGTAACACACCCGGAAAATCTTGTTGCCAAACTTGCACACTTTGACATCCTCTGGGGGTACTCGGAGGAGGCACTCTTCACAACAGGCATCCTCGCCTTTGTCACAGCCACCAGGGTGGGAACACTTCTTCTTACACACCACGGTAGAGTCCTGGGGGCCCAAAGGAAAGTGAGAAATTAAAAATGATTTAAACCTCTACCAAACGTGCTACCTGACCTTCCTTTAACAACCCACAACTAAGTGCTTTATAATGCCATGTTCTCAGGTTGCGATCAGTCTTTCATTCACTTCACTATATAACATGTTGATTTAATATCTGGACTAAAAGAGGGTAACTATAAATTCTCTACCTGCACAGCACATATAATTTAATTCTCAAGGGAGAGTTGATTCTGTTCCATCCAGTGTGACAAGAAACAAGGTTTACTGTGGGCAAACCAGTTTTCTTCCTCCTGTCCATCACATCTTTTGCGGCCTTCACTAAAGGCACTCTCTTGGGTCTCATCTATGATTTTAAGCCACTTTCCAGGAGTTCAATGTAAAAGCAGGATTTCTCTAACCAAACAGAAAAATTAGAAACTAGTGTTCTACCTCAAGATGAATTCTGTCAGTGTGTTCTGTATTCTCAAAGGAACTGAGCCAGCAATTTTAAAGCTGAACTTGAATTCTAGGAATCTGCGGTAAATGGTGACCTTAACAGGCTACTTAACCTTTGAGGGTGACAAAGTTTAAGTCTGTATTTAAAGGGTATGAATTGATTTATAAGGTGCCATCCCATAAATAAAATCACCAAGTAAATTGTGCCTACTGATTCATTCAACAAGTCACTGAAGAAAGGTTCAGAGTAGTTTATGAAAAGTTAAATGTAGCTGTAGTTAACAGGGTACATTTTTACCTAGAATAGGTTGCTGTAACAAGTAGAAGAACAAAACATTTATGAAACTGAGTAGAAGACTCAGTTTGTAGAGAGAAAAGAAGTGACCCAGAGTAGATTAGTAATCCCCCGAATTGTTAAATTAATGTGAGAGCAATGGCAAAATCCATTTTCAAGACACAGATTCCATTTAACAAGTGTTAAAACACTACTTGCAAATAGATTGTGTAAATCAACCCATATAATTTCTGTATCTTTTATGTTAAGATATGATTTCAAGAGGTACTTCCAGTACTATCTATTATACAAATGAATGGTGCAAAAGATAGATTTTCTACCTATAATTAATATGACCATGAGATCATCCTCTCTTCCCCTCCCTCAAAATGCCATGTGTCATCTTTTACTTTTGAGTTTCTAACCAAATCATATAGTGGGCAGACTTTAGAGTTGAACAAGATTAGGATAGAATGCTAATTCTTTTATTAGGTATTTTATCTTGACAAATTCATCTTTCTGAGTCTCATGTTCTCCATCTCCAAAATAGACATGATAATACCTATTTCTCAGTTTCCTGTGCAGCATAAATAAAGTATGCAAACTACCTAGCTCAGTGCTTGGTACATAAAATTTACTGTAAATCAATCCAAAAACTGGGGGACAATCCACTGTGAAACAGCATATCTTGATTTAAACCTTGAAAATCAAACTCTCAAATAATGCATTTTTCCTGATAGATGTTCCAGTTTTCATTAAACTGTGCACACACATGTGCACACACACACACAAACATATACACACAGCTCCCATGAGACAGTGAGCCTGGCACTGACTTAAGCAAAGAGACTAGAGAGATAGATGAATATACTCCTATCCTCAAGGTGCTCACAGTATAGGAGGAGAAATAACCATGTAAACAAAGTGCAATAGAACCTAGCAGCAAATAGCACTTCCCAAGTCAATGATATTCATCCAGGTGGGTCTGGAAAGCCTCTCCCAGAAGGTTTCATCTACTACACATTGTTGAAGATAAAAGTTTACTAGTCAAAATATAACAAAGTGGGAACTCCAAATGAAAAAAAGAGGGAGGTCTGAAACCATACTGTATTCAGAGAACTATTAAGTTACACTTGTTGTGGTATCGGATGGGGATTCTGGAGAGACAGACAGAAAAATAAATTGATTATCCAAAATAGTACACCCTGATTCTTCAAACAGATGACTGCAAATTTCTACTCTGGTCAAAAAGTCAGATGGGGGGAAAGTATTAACTACACTTTTTTCGAGTACTGAGATTTATTGCTTACATATCTCATATCCATGAGACCAAAAGCACTACATGCATAATTATCTCACTGATGGGATACCTGACTTTCAAGATCAAGAGAATTAAAAATGTTAAGTGTTTTATGAAAGGCTTTATATCCCCAAGAGGAAGCTATAACCTGTGAAATTCCCAGAGGGGAAGAGAAGTCCTGAGGATAGAAACCAAGGAAAACACTGGGCATGACTTTATATTTAGCATAGGGTAATACAAACCATGGGAGAGAGGAAGGAATCTCAGCAAAGTATTCTGGGCTTTAGGAATTACTCTCTAATGCTCAGAGCAGACATCTTAGCCCTAATCCAGCCATATCACTGGAGTAGCGCATGCTACCTGACAAAACAGGCCTCGAATAATAAAGAACTCATGAACCATAATCCCAGCTACTGACTCCTAGCTGACATTGAACAAAGTACCTCTTAGCCCTTTAGCTGTTAAACTAAAACAACAAGGCCTGGCGTGGTGGCACATGCCTGTAAGTGGCAGCCTACGAAGCCATGGTCAGGGCAAAGAATCATGGTTCAAGTCCTGCTGGGGGCATGTAATGAGACCTCGTTCCAAAAAAATCTATTTGGGCATGGTGGCATGAACCTGTAATCCCAGCTACCTGGGAAGCTGAGGCTGGGGATTGCTTGAGTCTGTGGTACCCTGGGCAATGTGAGCCTGCGGTTCCACAGTCAAAAATAGCGAGACCGAGTCTCAAAAAAAAAAGAAAGAAAACAACACACATCACCACCAAAATGTATTATACTAAACAAGTGTCACACAGCTGTTTAGATTAGTTCACTAATGAACATTCTCAAAGTTTTTCATGTAACTGATTCTCTTCTTGAATTCAAAAACAAATTACTGCATATTTATAGTCTATAAATGTGTAGTGTATATCCCTTTAAAATTCTGAATCTATGAGATTATTTTCTTACCAACAATTAGACTTCTGTTTGTTTTTAAGAAAAGTGAGCAATGGTTCAAGTAAGAAATGAACAGTACATAAATACTCTTTTCCCAATTTACCAGGTTTATCTCTGTGATGAACTGTATTTCTGTGCCTTTTCTCGCTAATGTAATAAAAGCCATTTCTGCTACCAAGTATGTCAGAGAATTAATCCTGAGTAAACAGTGCCAAAAGATACTGACACAAGTATATATATAAGTCTAGAAAATTCCTGCAGGTAATCCAGAAAAATGTAGCACAGAGTCACTTCTTTCCATTAGGAAGTAATTTCTTGCTACTTCATACAGAGTTACATTTTGGTCCTATGTTTAAATTCATTAAGATCCTGAGAGCTTTGAGACTCATAAAATGACATTAACAATATCCCTACAAAAAATAATAACACATTATTACATATGAGGAATGTGTTAATACTAAAACCCAACACACTGTCATTTTTGGACCACAGTCCCTAAAAGCAACCTTACCCTGCAGGTGCATGAAGTGCAGTTATTGTAGAGAAAGGAGGATCCATTGTCATAAACATCACTGCGAAAGAGGCAGCTTCCAAATGGGAGGTCAAACACTTTCCGCTGCCCTGTAGGGAAATAACCCAGAGCGTAAGCAAGAGAGGTTAGGCATGTTCTACTTTGTCATCAGCAATTATATCTCAGGACTGTTAAACTTTCCCATAAGATGGAATAAACCTGGTGCTCAAAGAAAGAGACTTAGATCTGTTGTTACCAGGTAACCCTCAGGACTTATTAACATAGATAATCTTTGTTTAATAGAGCTTGATTCCACAATGAGCCTTGTAAGTTCAACAAATCTTTATTACATGTCCATCACAGTGAACCAAGATGATTAAGATATAAAACAGCTGCCATGGAGTCTACATGGGGAAGCAAACAAAAGATTATTTCAGTGTAGCAGTATGCTAAGTTCTATAAGATATTAATTAGGAAATGAGGAAGAAAGGAAGTAAGAGATGACTTCTCGGAAGATGTGATGCCTGAGCAGTATCTTGAAGAATAAGTGAAATTATCCAGAAGATGGACTTGGCAAAGAGGAGGCAAAAGTCAAATTTCCTCAAAAAGAATCAATGATACAGAATGTCAGCTGAAGAAATCACAATTCTGTTGGCATATAGGGTAAAACTGATTCAAAGAATGCATAGAGGCAGACTCCATCCACATGCCAAGCATCACATCTCTGTAGAATGAGTTTGGTTTTCTCTGATGTTAGGACTTGAATGTTGTCCAAAAGGACCAAAAAGGCAACCACAAATAAGGAGTAAAATCCAATTTCCTCCTTTCCCTCAGCATTTGAGTTTCCACTTCCCGAAGCATACACAGAAAATAAAATCCCTAACATGTTACTTTAATTGCAGCATCTATCAAGATGGTGGCAGAGTAAAAACACTGAATTCTCCTATGGCACATATTCACAACCAAAATACAACTTAGCAAACCCTAAAGATAAACAGATGATTACTGCATATGTCAAAAACAAAGATGTAAAGGAAAGAAGTAGGGAAAACTATAAACTGCTTAGATAAATACCAGACCAATACAGCCTACAAGAAGTTGCAATGGTTTACATATAGAACTTTTCTGCTGTTAACTCAGATTCAAATGCATACCGACATTAGGGACATTTAAAGTCAAGCATTACACTGGAAAAGGATAGTACACAGTCAGTGTGAAAGACATAGAATACCACAGTAATAAGGGTGCAGAGTGGTGATTATTGGCTTGAGCCTACGGCTCTCAAACTAGAACAGCTGGAGCCTGAACTAGTAGGAAGAGACAGATTGATGACTGTGTCTTCTCATAAAAGAGGCTATTAGTTGTAGCCTGTGACTGTGACATGTGAAATACCAGCCTTACCCCTACTGCAACCATTAAATACTTTCACTAACCAGAGTTTGAAGCACAACTGCCACTAAAATAACACTATTCTTCAAAGAAATTAAACAAAAATAGACATTAAAATGGCCTCAAGTAGCTAAAGCAATCCAAAGGGGAAAGGAAAGAAATGAAGGTTTCCCATTGCCTGATTTTAAACTGTACTATAACATATAGTAATTAAAACAATATGGTACTGTAATAAAAACAGACACACAGATTGATGAAGCAGAATCAAAATCCAGAAATATCTCTCTCTACCTATATTTATCTATCTATCTATCTATCTATCTATCTATCTATCTATCTATTTATCAGTATTTAACCCATAAAAAGTGGAAAAATAAGTCTCTTTAACAAATGGTGCTGGGAAAACAGGATGGACACATGTAAAAGAATTAAGATGAAGCATGTTCTAACTTTATGAACAAAAGTAAATTCAAAATGGATTAAAGATGCAGAAATAAGGCTTCACCATAAAATATATAAAAGAAAACACTAGATTGAACCCCTACAGCAAAGGAAATAAAGGGAGAGATGAACAATTTGGGTTATGTCAAATTAAGAAGCTTTTATAAGACAGAAAATACATAAGTAGATTAAAAAGATCCTCCTGAAAAGGAGAAAGTACCTACACATTATACAACTGACAAGGGTTAATATATAAGACAAGTAAAAAACAAATAATATTTAACAATAAACAAATAAGCTAATTAATAAATTGATAGTAAACCAGAGTAAACAATTCATTGAAGAAGATATTTTAAAAATTAATAGATATATTAAAAATCATGGGTCGCAAGTGATATAATGAAATGAGAACTATGGGTACTACATAATACAAGAAAAAAATTAATAATTAAATAGAAAAAATGTTCAACATTATAGCTTACTTTTAATAAGGAAGATGCAGGTCAAAACCACAATGAGATATCATCTCACACCCAAGAGACTACATAGATCAAGAAGATCCCCAATAAAAAGTGCTAGAGAGGATGAAGAGAAAATGGAGCTCTAGTATATCAATAGGAATATAAGTTGGTATGGCCATTTTAGAAAGAAATCTGAATTTAACTTTAAAAAGAACAACTAGAAGTGAAAATGCCATTTGACCCAACAATTCCATTCTTGGGCTTCTAGCTAACTGACTTAAAGACATCCACTCAAAAAAATCATGTGATCCACAATGCCTACTGTAGCTTTGTTTAAAATACCTATGACATGGAAACAATCTAAAAACTCACTGACAAAATGAAGTTGTGATACATAACCACATGATGGAATATTATTCAGTAATAACAAAATGTTGCCACTTACAGAAAAATGGAAAGAGTCCTAGAGAATTATGTGTAGGAAAGCAAGTCAGAACAACAAAAACACATACTGGGCTTTACACAACAGATGATTCAACAAAGGAAAAATACTTATAAGAACTAAAGGATTCTAAAAACTGAAATGAGATATCTGAGGAAAGGGGGGTAAACCTTCAGATGGATATAATGAATGGTGGTAGAGAAAAAAAGAAACACTGATAAATTTGACAACCTGAAATAAAATATTCTTAATTTTTTAAAGTCATAAAATAAATAAAGAAGAAATAAATTAAAATAACACTGAATTTATCTTATAAGCACAATGGGGTAGAGTTACTTTGACTACAGGCTAACTCAAAAAGCCAAATGCTAATTTTTACTCATCAGACTTATATTTGTACCCTCTTTCTTCTTGCAAAAAGATTAAAAGTAATCTCTACTTTTCAACAGGCTCATGAAATGCTGAAAATATCTATAAATACATAATAAATACTTAGAACTTTAGAATTACTATTAGTAGAAATAAGAAAACTGTTATTTTCCTCTCAAAGTCAACCTTACAATTAAATCATTTGTAAATCATTAGTTTAGTTCACAACACCAACAACACACTGTTCTTTAAAAAATGATAATGAGTTATAAACTGAGGTGCTACATAAGGACTCACCAGTGATACTGAGCATAATTCAGGCCTCATTTCACTTATAAAATGACATCAATACTTTATTCCACTAATATATAAACATCTCTATCTACTGTGTTGATATACATGAGTATATTTGTGTGTATGTATATGTAAATATATATAACCAAAATTTCAGGTAAAATTTAACATAATGACTGTATTTGAACCTGACAAGTATTAATACTCCCAACTGAAACAAGCATTCTTATGTGTCTACTTATGTATATGTAAGCTTTTAAAACACTAAATTGAAGGACTACCTGTAAAAGACAAAATTCCTCTTTTCTTCAGATTTTCCTCTAGGGAATCCCTTAAGGTTATCCTAAAGCATCAGGAAGCTGTGTACAGACCAAAGCACATGGATTTGGCCCACCCATCAAAAACATCCCTGTAACATGATAACTGCGGTATGATATTGTAGTTTAAGAAAACATAATTTACTACAAAAATGAGGTTAGAATTATTTTTTACTACTTTAAACACTGTTCTCTGCATCAACACATCAGATACATGTTCCTTTTCTTTAATAATTAAAAATAGTTCTACTTCAATTGAACATTTTTTTTAATTGTGATAACCTAGTTTGCAGTTTTTCTATATTTTATCTACATATGATTCATGTATTTTGTAAATGTACTTCAACCCCTTTTGGTAAAAGGCAAGATATAAATAAATATATAGATGCTGTCAAACTTCCTTCCCCGCCAATCAAAATACATCTTCCCCAAGGCTAAGCTTCACATGGCCTCTTCTGCAGTTCTTTCACCTCATGGAGTGAATCATCCCTTCCTGATCATCCCCATAACTTGTGGCTCACACTGCAATTATTGTGATAATATTGTTGCAGGTAGTGGATAAATGATAAATGAATCTGCGCTGATGAACAGACTCTTCAAAGGGTATTTTTCCCCTTGAACAACTGTGACCAATGGTGTAAGTGGCTCCTCAATAAAATACAAACATTACCTAAATATTTTTATACTTTCCCTATATATCTTGGCACAGAGCCTGGCCTTCCTCAGACCCTCCCAGCAGGTGGCAGATGACCAGCGCTATCATTACGAGTGGGCGGCTGGGTCTCTGAAAGGTGCACTACATGGTCTGAGTACACCAAGCCCTGACGAAGTTTCACAGAAAACAAGAAGAGAAAGTTCTAGTCCAGAAGGTAGAGGAACGCTGTGAACAACCCTGGTCAAGGGAAAACTGAATAGCAAATCAGTGACCAACTGGCCAAAAATTTAATGACGTCTATGATTTTAGTATCTAGAAAGCACTCTAGTGTTGTTTTTCTACCCATTTTGAGTGTATCGGTATGTTTCCTTTTACCTCCAAAGAATATAAAATCTTACCCTATTCCAAGTCATCATGACCCAGATAAGATGAAATATTCACAAGACTGACTCAGAGACTTCATGCACAGCTTGATTTAAGTCACTTCAAACTGTTCTGCGGGGGGTTGACCCAACCAAAAAAGGGCTCATTTAGTAGATTTATGGTTTTCAAGTTTTCTACAATTTGTTATTCTTTTCACCTCTTGTCTTCTGATCACAAATGAACAGAAAAACCTGCAATTAGTACAACATTCATTGCTTGTGTTGGAAACGTCAAAGCTGACTCAACGTATCCACAGTACAGCTTTGAGCAAAAATCAAACCTACTTATCTTTGAGGCTAGGTCCCAAATGCCACTGCCTCTGTGATGACTTTCCCACTGAGATGGAAAACTGTTGCCCAGACTGTGAGCATTTCTACCACAGTGAATGGGTGAATTTTATTCCAGGGACATGGGCACACACACCAGAGGAAATATCATTAGTTTAAGCAATTCTTCATTCTTATAAGAGTTCATATTTGCTTTACAGTAGATGTGCGTAGGTAAATGTATGTGTCTATGCCCAAGCAACAAGAAGGCAAGCTGTGCAAGAGATAGCACAGAATCCTCAAAGAGGAGAAAACTTCCTTAATTTAACAAGACATCTTTACTTATGATTTGGTAGAAAGGGATGCTGGGAATGAGAAAATTCAGTCAATGGTATGTTTTAGAATCGAGGGAAACAAACTTTGAAAGAAAGAAGAAAAGATCCCAGGAAAGGGGAACACACTAGGCAACAGGAGCCCAAATGTAAGAAACAATCAGCAACATTTTCCAAAAAGCAAAATAGCTGAGACATGTTCAGAAGAAATAAGGTTAGTATGCATTATAAAGTTATTTACCATGCTTCTCTATTATCACCTTCATTGTAGCCCTTCGGTAAAATCATTTTTACAAACCTTGATTCAGTGACACTATGATACAAAAAGACTGTGACTGTAAGGGGTTATGGGCGCAAATGGACAAAATAGGTTGAAAATAGACAGATGGAAAGGAGAAGGAAAAACAGGTCAGGAGGGGAGGCAGACAGAGGGAGACTAAAGCAGGTACAGAACAGAAACACAGAGCCAGCTGTGACTAGGGGAAAATACTAGCTCCCTGAAGGATTCCTGGAAATGGGGGTATGGATATCTGTATGGGGCACCCAGCTAATTTTATCTGAATATTAAATAGTCTGACCTCAGCTAGCTCAAGGGCCTCAGAATGACGGAGCAGAAATATGGATTATAGACAAAAACCAAATAACCTCATGTTCTAGACTCCCTTTCATGGGTGGTCTCCTTTCAGTTGGCAACATGCATGATGCTTCCATGTCACCATGGAAATTGAAGTGCAGCAGATTAGAGCAGGACTTAGGCATTACACCAGATGCTCAGATGTCAACTCCAAAACTCATCTACCTGGCCACCTTCTTGCGACTTACTTCCCTTTAAGCAATAAAACGAACAGCATCTATATCACACAGTGGCACTACAGGATGTATTTAATACATATAAGTCACAGTTAGGAGAAGATTAAATGAGAAAAACATTTAAAGTATTTTTGTATGATACTAAATATATATATATATATATATATACATATCAACTGCTCAATATGAAATAGCTAAGGGTAGAGAAGGGAAACTGAACTTCTGGTGGTGGTCATAATATCGTATATTCAGATGCTGGATTTTGTTATATACCTGAAACTTACATAATGTTATAAGTCAGCATTCCTTCAATAAAAATTTTTAAAAAGTATTTTGTATTATTATAAAACCTTAATTATGGCTACATGTTCATTAAAATTATTGAACTCTCCTTTCAAAAAACAAAATCAAATAGCTACTAGGATTATTCACTATTACTGAATAATGACTATTCACTATAATGAATAATTATTCGTTATTCCTATTCCTTACAAACTTCTTAATCGGGGCATGCTTTCCTCTGCAAGCTTTTGCCTCTAAAAGTAACACTAGTGTAGGCTCTTCCATGTGTTACATCATATATCTCTAGAGTATATTCCTAGTAATCATCATATGCCCAATTAAAGACAGCTTCTTTAACTGCCCCCCCCCGGGGGGGGGGAGCAGGAACTGTCTGAGGTACCAGATACAGGGGGAGACAGGGGAAAAAAATCTCTGTGGAGGCCTCACAAAGATACCAAACACTGCATACCCCTTACACTCACATCATTAGGCACAGTTGTCTCTAACAAGGCATGAAACAGGACTACTTCAGAGCCCCAAGATAGCAATGAGAACAAACACTCTCAGCAAAAACTCTTAGAATAAATGACAATGTTTTTTGACCTGAAAACAGTCACTCACCCAAACATTTGGGGCAGCACTGTCCTGGGGGAGTGTGGCTAAGGTGCTGGGGACAGGAGAGAATTGGACAGACTTCTCTCACGCACTGTGTCCTGCCTCCCTGAAGAAAAGAGAGAGAAAAAGGTACATTTAGAAAAGCAAGTGCACATATATTGTGTAATCAAGATATCTGGAACAAACCTACAGCCTTCTCTGATATTAGGTCCCTGGGGTATCTGTTCAGGTCCATGTAATTTCTCTCAAGCATGCTTTTATCTTCCCTAGAGGTCAGAGGAATTGCACCTGCAAAAAGACTGCTCCTAAAAAAGACCAAAACATCACTTCTCCCACCTTCAACCACTTTTCTTATCTATTCCCTGCACAAAACTAATCAAGTGTTTCATTTTGCTTAGGAATTGAGATTTTTGTTGTCAACTGAAAGTTGAATTGATATAAAATCAAGGACAATCTCAAGCAAACCAGTATTAAGTTGGACTCCCAGTCCAACCCTGATGCAAGCAAAGGAACCCTTAGGTATTACTAAGACTATCCTTCCCCCTATAGATCCCATCATTCTGTATACATCTTCCTTCAAGAAGATGTCACTTCCTCCAGAAGATGTCATTTCCTCCAGGAAGGCTTCCCTTTCTGCCTCAGTTTAAGGGTACTGCTGAGATGATGCAATGAGGATTGGATTCAATAAAGAAGTGAATCTGCTAAAAATGAAAGAACTAAGATATTTTCATTAAATTCACAAAACTAACCAAATTTGTTCTCATTAATAATTGAGTAGAGAGGGTATACCAACTGATATTAGACTTTCCAGAACCCTTGAAACCCTTTCCAGCCACTCCATACTTGACACTTTCAATTCTCCAGCACACATTATCTCTAACACCCATTCTTCTGTTTACCTCAGCAGCAGTGGTCCCCTGTCTCCAGCCACCCATGGGTGTCTCATCCCTATTAGAATGCCAAGATTCAGTGTGTTGATCAGAGGTGTCTGATTTTTAACCTTATCAACTTGTAACTGTAATCTTCAGAAAACTGGGGTAGAAAAAAAGTGCTTCCTGGTCAATTTATATCCACAGCCTTGCAAGGCTGATGTAAAAACTAACCTGTATCATATGAATTGATACAAAATTTATGAATAACTTTTAGAAATTTGGTAAATAATTCACCAGACATGTGGAATTTCAATAGATTGATTGGGGGGGGGGGGTGTTGAGCTAGAAACCAAGCTAGTAGACTAGCAGGTACCCATTCTATCAAGCCAGTCATTTCTGACTCAAAAGGTCTCAAAACTGAGGAGCTCACACCTCCAAGTGCCCTGGACCCCCCCCCCCAAGGGAGAGATGCCCTAGAGTCCTTTCCTCACATCCTTCCCTTCTGCACTTACCAGAGACATTGGTAGCCAAAATAATACTCATTCCCACCCTCCTGACTGCCTTTGGATATTCTTTCTGCTTTCCCTTCCTGCTTCTGGCCATTTTTATTACCATAGTTTATTTTTTGGTAAGGATGGATGAAAAGGTTAGGGACATTATATCTTTTTAAATATTATTTTTAAGCTGCTTTAAAGTTGGATCCTTGCTCAAAAACAGAACATGCAAATATATCACAAAAATCTCTCCTGTTGTTTTTATATTATTTACAGATCAGTGGGCATCACTTAAAATCTCCTAAGAATCCATGACTGTTTGCAGTGAGAGTCCTCAGTCAGCTGTATAATTCTGAAGTTTGGAGTCTTTCACCAGAGTTGAGAGGTGGAGTACCTGAGTTTTAGGTCAGTGAAATCTTCCCCAGCTTATATAGAGGAAGTCAAATCTGGGTGGGTAGGACATAAGGCCGCCCATAGCTTTTAATTTCAAAGAAATTTGTCTGCAAGCAACTTTTGAAACCTTGAAGCCTCAGGCCACACGAGGTTGCCTGTGTGTTGGCTTCTCTTTAGTGCACAGAGAATTTATTCTTTTCATCGATATTCTGTGTTCTTGTTGGATCAGCATGTATTTTTCAAGCATATTTTAAAATTAAAATTTTAAAAAAATATTGCATAATTGCATAGGAGTGTTAACGTGTCCAACACTTTGGAAAGCTGGCAAAAGATTATGTGTACTCCAGTAATTTTCCTTACAATAAGGTCAAAGAGCAAATTTTGCATACATAATACAACTGCAGTGCACATTTCCCCAGGGTCCCTTAAAGTAACTTGAACTCCAATCTGGGTTTGCTGGTTTAGTCAAGTTTTATTTTGTTTGGGTTGCAATATTGTGGCATAGCTCAAGTCCTGAGGCTGCATTCCAATTAATGCCTCCAAAGAAAGTCCTGGGTCCTTTCGGCTCACAACCTGCTTCTATGATTTCAACTCAGCAGGGACTTTGGTTAAACTAGAAGCATGTTGTAAACTAGGAAAGTTAAAATAGCAGAAGTAAACATTTCTGTTTCTAAAAATGCACTAAGCTGTACTATTACTACATTAACTCGGGTTCTATCAGATATTACAATCACTTTCTAATTGCTTTCCCTGCCTGGACTCTCTTTCACTAATCCATCTTGGAAGGACCTGTATATGTCCAGGACTTTTTTCCAGCATTCATCCATCATTACATTATTTGATCAAATATTTGTTTAAGGTCTACCATATGCCTGGGCAGTGAATATAACATACAAAAATCATTCCCTTTATGGAGTTTATATTTCTGTAAGCTTGTTCCCATCCTGCTAAAGTGAAGAATAACTCACCACTATATCAGAACAAAGTTCAACCCACTGAAGCTAAAAGCCATTGTAGAAATGACAACGTGCTCACTAAAATCTTTTGTTCTCCTGAGACAGTGCAACACTACACTTCCCAGACTCCTTTGCAGTTAGATATGTCCATATGCCTAGGTTCTGATCGTTGAGAAGGTGGGTGGAAACAATGTACACACCTTCAGGCCTGCCCCTTAAAAAACACTCATGTACACTGCTCCACTGTTCTCTTCCTGCTGGATGTGGGACATCAAAGAGTTGGTCAAAAACAAAAAGATCCTGATACCCTACCCTTACTATACAGAAGTCTACCCACCAAAAACCTGCAGTGAACTGTTAAATGAGTGAGATGAGTCAGCTATTCACTATTAGAGCTAACTTACTTTGTAAAGATACCCTCATCCTCTCCCATCTTGTTCCTCACTGCAAGACAAATAGGCTGTCAGTTTTCTTATCTCTGTCATCCTCTAGCACATCTTATACTGGTCTTCGTTTTTATACATACCACTTTGCCCTTCTCCCCCTATCACTGACCCCTATTAAAATCCTCACCAAAAGACCCTACCAAAGGAAATCATGTCCTTAGCCAGGCTTCTCCTCTGTGAAGCTTTCGAGATTCCCTCATTCCCCTCTATCTTTCCATATCTTTTATTTCTACTCCTGTACTTTGGACACATATGAATTGTAATTCATAAGAGGTAAATCCTGCAAGAGGACATGGTTTGTCTCCTCTAAGGTAGACTGTTATGGGTCCCGGGACCAATCTTTGTAGCTTAAGGAAATACCTCTATAAAAGTTTGTGAAATAGAAATAAAAGCCACCATATATAATGAGTTCTAGAACCTGGATGAGATTTTCAAATCATTTTAAATATAGGATATCGCTGAAATGACATGGTTCAGTTCTCTATACCCATTTGGCTTTTTATTTCCTTGCACATTTTATGTACTAGAAGTTTGTTGGCACTGATACTGAAAAAAGCAGCACTTGACCTCAATTTGTAAGGGTGATAGAATTTCTATGACTTTAGATATTTTGCTAAATATTTGAGAAACATTTTAATTTTGATTTTGACTTTGGGGGTTACATTTTTGCTCTTTCCACATGGGTATCCTCCACCAAACCATTCATGCCAATATCCTATATGCCTCTATCTCCCCACACGTCCTCCCTTCCTCATCCTGGTGGTAATCATTATATTCTTTTACTACTAGTTCAAGATTTATTTCTACTGTATATTGCCTGTGTATGTTTTCTGGTTATTTATTTCCACATTAAAGTAGCAGAATACAAAATCAATACACAAAAATCCCTGACACATCCATATGCAAACAATGTATCAGAAGAAAGGAAAATAAGGAATACAATCCTGTTTACAATCAGGCCAAAAACAATGAAATAGCTGGAAGTAAACAAAGGAGGTGAAGGGCCTGCTACATTATTGTGAAATATAATAAAAAGTATAAAATTCCACTAAAAGTATAAAATTCCAATATTCTCATCCAGTTAACAAGAAAATAAATAACAGAAATTTTCGTATCACTTGTACTGTAGGGTTTTATAATTTACCTTGCCTTCAAAAAGCAAGTTTGCACTTTACAACTGTCATGATTTTAATTGCAGATCTGAGCACTTCTCCAAAAGTAACTGGTTTTGAAAAAAAAAAAAAAGACATGGAATTTGTCCCAAGTCTATTTGCTGCCCCCTTATTTTCATTTTGGCTGACACACAATGGCTGTGTGTCAAAGTTTACCCTAGAGTAGTAGTTTTGTTGCAAAATAAAAATCTATCTTCCTGAATATAGTGATGAGTGCAAGATAATAAAACCACAAGCAGGATGAATCTCCCACCCACTAGGGCTGCTGAGAATCAGGGTTGGAAACCATTCTGGAGCATGTGACAGGGCCAGAGCCCTTGAGCAGGGTTGTCTCCACTCCACAGAGGGAAGCAGGAGGCAGAGTAGTGCAAGGCTCACAATGCTAACCAGCACACTTACCCACATTCCAGAACAACTATCTTCCTAATACTTATTTCCTTGAAAAAAAAAAAAAGGAGAGTACTCTTTTGATTCTAGATGAAAGTGGAAAGAAGGGAAGATAAAAATTGGAAGGGTCGGTGTAGGGGAGAAATATATCCAGAGTGCAAAGAGTTCTGTGTGGCCCATATTTCTTATGTGATAACAGCCCTTGGTGCAAAGCTGATTTGTGAGCAGAGCATCCACTCAATTACAAATTGGATCAAAAAGAGAATCTGTCCTCAATCATGCTTCTTTTTGACCTGGAACTTTATTTTGGTAGTTTCAGAGTATGACAGTTATCTAAAAAGGTAAAGTTCTTGTTCCTTGGTCTGTTGTTGGCTAGTGCAGAAGAGGAACTCAAACTATAGGCTGGACAGCAAGTGAGCTGTTGGGTTATGGAAGCAGAAGTAGGGTGAACTGGGGGAGGGCAGGATACCCCAATTGTGATGGGAGGTGAGAGGTACACATGCTATACAACCATATACTGCTGAGGTATGAGTTGTGTGCATGTGTTTGTGAGATTATACACTGTCAGGATTGTTTCCCGATCTTGGCACTTTTGACATTTTGAGTCAGGTTGGTTTTTTATTTAATGGGCTGTTAAGCACAGCACAGGCTATTTAGCAGCATCCCTGACCTCTATTCACTAGATGCCAATATCATGCTTTCTCCCCTGGCTGTAACCAACAGAGATGTCTTCAGATACTGCCAAATATCTGGGGGACAAAATCACTCCAAGTTGAAAACCACTGCAGTAGACGAACATCTCAAGCCACAGTCCAAGAAGCTGTATTTGAAATAACACTCCAAATGGACAAAAGCTGTTGTCCAAGGGACTGTGTTTTACAAAATGCCTCAGGAATGTGGACTTCTAGCAAGCAGGGAGTCAGGCTTATTTATATTTTTTATTCCTCTAGCAACCAGCACAAATCAAAGCTTATCACATGTACTCAAGACACCTTCTCTGAATGATGGAGAACATGCTTCCGTGAAGTAGCTGTCCTTGAGAGAAGCTGGCCATTCCCACCTCTTTGGTAGCTGGTGGTCACTTTGATTCAGACTTTTGAATGGTGGTGGGGAGGGAATAGGAATGGAATTGGGATGGAGATGATAGGATTAAACTGAACTTCTCCTGGGTATCTGTGCTGAGAGGAAGGCAGGGAATTAGCATACTCTGTGAGCTTCCTGGAAAATCCCTGGCTTGATAATCCATACATTATGGTTCTTTATGGACTTTTGTTTTGAAATGATAAAATAAAACTCAAGTTTGATTGTACACACAGATCCTCAAAGACATATCAACAAATTTCAACCAAGAGATCCCCTCCCTCCATAAAATGACTCATTTTTCAAATACAAGAGACTTCACCATAAACTGATGCTCTGTCTTGAGAATCAAGCCTGAAACAAGTTCCTTTTATTTTTCCCATTAAATAATATTTCTAAGTCCAATTGTTTTGTTGCTTGTATTATTCCTTTCACATCCTTTTTGCTGCTTGAACAAAATTAACACAGACTTAGTAGCTTAAAACAACTCACTTTATTGTGCTACAATTCTGGATGTCAGAGATCTAAAGTCAGTTTCTCTGGGCTAAAATCAAAGTGTCCATAGGACTTCTGCTTTCCTCAAAGAGATTCTAGGGAAGAATCTGTTTCCTTGCCTTTCCCAGCTCTAGAGGTCACCTGTCGCCTTGCTCAAGGTTACCTTCCTCCACTGCCTAAGCCAGCAGTGCCACCTCTGCAAGACTCTTGACTCAGGGCTCTGCTTTTCATACCTTCTCTGCCATCTGTCCTCCTTTTATATGGTCTCTTGTTGGAAGTCCCACCCAGATAAGGGAGGATAATGGCTCCATCTCAAACTTCTAACTTAATCACATCTGCAAACTTCCCTTTGCTGTATGAGATAATAATCACAGACTTGGGGGGTTAGGAAATAGACAGCTTGGGGTTTGGACCACACATTATTCTGGTTACCCCAAGTACTATCAAAAAATAACATTTAATTTCCTTGTGCAGTCCCAAATATAATATCTCAAGCCCGATGTCTACACACTAAAATATAACACACTGAGCAACTAAAACAACCTGTCTATCAGTCTTCCTCTCTAAAAAAGCTACACTTTCCCTTGTTTTCTAGAAATGAGAAGAAAGTCAACAATCTCCATTTATATTCTGGTCATAGGGGTGCTGAAATGAACAAGTTCATGTTCACTCAGGTTTGTTCTTTGAATATCTTTAGCTATTTCATATCTTTCAAAAGGTGATATTCAAATCAGATGATCAAGTTTCTCACCTTAATCAGTCTCTCCTTATTGTCAGAGTTATAGAATCAATTAAAAAAATGTTTAGACAGATTCTGCCCAAGATGTCTAGAGCTGACTTTTTCCAATATGTGTTACTTTGGTATGTGATACTAAGGTCAGTAGAGGTCCCATGGACCTCAGGAGAAACTCTTAACATACTATAAAGGGTAAATATTACCTAGACTTGAGGGCAGCCCCAGAAATTACCTTGTTGTAGAAGTCAATCTTAAGGTGAGTAAACATGTTGGATCAGGCAAATTTCCATCAATATAAAGTCATCTCCTCATCATCCACTTCATAGCCCATCTATTAACACTAAACAGAAACCCTCAGTCTGTCCCACTTTACAATTTACAGTCAAGTAAATTCTCAAAGTGCATCCAATTAAATCTGAGTTTTTCTACAACTAATATTTCTGATGTTGATTTGTTTATTCAGTCTAAGAAAGAACCCAGAGTGAGGAATTTTCCCGAGTCCTAGCATAGGCAAATCATGAGTGTGGTGGTTTCAGGAGTAAATTTTTTTGAAGTAGGAAAACTGTCCTTTTCCTCAGCAAGTCATTCCAGTAGGCAAGTACCTATCCCTGTAATTGAAGCTTCACCAGCCCATGTGACTTGGTGAGTCACACTGTGGTCTTGTCAGTGAGCCCTGTAGGAACCTCACTATCCTCTGATGGTCAGAGAGATAACACCTCTTTGGCTTGGCGTGTTCATCACATTCAAAGATATTTACAGGAGATTCTACAAGTGCCTGTGCAGCCTCGGCAGGGTGGGGGTTTCACAAGGCACAGCAGAGAGTCTCAGCCACCAAGAGCACAGTGTGAGGGCAGCTCTCACCAGGGAGCAGGCCCGGTCAGGCTATGAACACAATGGGTCCTCAAATGCACACAAGGATGAAAAGTCGAAGTCCAATTTTCTGAAAGAAATAATAGATTCATAAATAAACAGATGAGGTAAATGTCCTTACTGTTGTTACATGAACTCTAATTTCTATATTGTATATGTAAAGCCTCCTATTTAAAGGTAAGCTATGTCTCATCTGCCTTGTTCTTAGTTCTTCCTTGTTACTTAATGGAACAGCAGCTTGGTTGGTTCGTTGTTGCTTTGAAAAAGGAAATTTAGAAATTTTTCTTCTTCCCCAAAGTCAGCTTCCACACAAACTCATTAATCAATGGTAAGGTCAGATACCATTTGAGGGAAATTCCAACTGGCTCTGGATTTTCACAAATATTTTATGCCCTTCTTTGACTATTTTAGAAAGAGGAAGATAAGTCTACTTGCTGAGAAGCTCAGATGACATTTCTGAACAAATGCCTTGGGAAGTGAAGGCTAAGGAAAGTCCCAGAAATTCGAATAGATTTGCCAGTCCTGGTTTGTTTGGCTTCTGTGGCAAGTGCTGAGTGGAGCTTACGAGATCTGCTCTGAGCATCCTTTCCAAGGTGCACTGAGCAGAGAGTAGGGGCTTGCTGATAAGGGGCCCTGAGATTCTGATCCTGCCATGCCTGCAAGCAAGGTATTCCCTCTCTGGAACAATCAACAAATAAAAAAATACATCAGCATGAGAACACACTCCTACTATTTCAGATTTCCAGAGACCTTGCAGACCACCCCAGTAGAACATTTCTCAAGCCACCTGAAAAAGGGGCCAAAGAGAGAAAGAGCCCTTTTCCTTGCCTTGCAATTTTTATCAAAGTGCAACCTTTCATCATCATGTACATAGTCAAAGCTGTTACAAACCTACTGCTGACACATCAAACACTTTATCTACATTCTGGCTGGCTTCCAGGGAGATGAAAAGAACAGTCACTCAGAACTCACACCTCAGAACAGTTATGAGCCATTCCTAAGAGGAAGGAAATACCACCATTATGCAGGAGAAAGGGCATTTTTCATGTTCACCAGGCTGTCTACCCTGCAGCTAAGCACAAGAAGGCAGCCACATGATGGAGGCAAGAGGCCCTAGGAAAATTGACCTGCTTACAGAAGTCCAAGACTCACTGAGGAGCTCCTTCTCTATCTATCACCATTCCATTGACTTTTATGCTTGGCTACCAAAAATAGTTTGTGAATACCACCTGCCTTATCTATTGCTTTCTTTTGTTTCCAGAAGTTTCATTTGCATTTATCATTTGCCCTAAACTAAGTTGAGACATCACCAAGGGCAGACGCCATGTTACTATTTCCTCAACTAGCTCCACAACTTTGCTCCACAGCAATGATAGAAGTCCTTGGTTTTTGGTTCAAGACCTATTTTTTGGGTTTTCAGTTCAAACTGAAAAGCACTGGTGTTCCAGTGAGGTTTCCAGAGGTATGGAAAAATATGTTTTGAAATGAATTAGCCTAAAATAAGCTATATTGTACCCTCTCATTTTATTGATTGTTATATACATAGACATTTTTGAGACACTTCTTAAATGTATTAACCCTGAACACATTATAAAAAAACTAAAATAGCACTTAAACTGTATTTTATTTCTCAGCAACAACTGACAAAACACAAAGTTTTGGCTTTTTGTTACATCAATCAAACATTTGAGGTTATATATTTGATGCTGATCAAATTTTCAAATGAAAATTTTCAAAATCTCCAGTTAGTATACATTATTATGTGAAGTTCTATATTTTGTATCAAGTGAGGATTTTCTATAATTCTAACAAAATCTAAAACATTGTTAGTACAGTATCAGGGAATCCGATAAACACTCTGGCCTCCTTCAACGGACACTGTCCAGGGAAACTAGAGATTCTGGCACTGTTTGTTCAAACTAGTGAAGCCCCTAGGAATTGATCTTGTCATCCAATTCTAAGTTTGTGTTTTGATACAATCAGGCCACATCCCAATCTTGGCAAGCTCTTGAGATGATCACAATCTAGGCCAAGTATGATCAAAGAAAAAGAAGCATACAGGCTGTTAGAAACAGCTGTGGTGGGGTATCCCAGCCTGAGTGAAAGCTAGCTAGCATTTTAACATGTCTAGGCTAGTCTAGTCAAAGAGAAAGGTTCATCTATGTATTTGTTTTTTATAAGAAAAATTCCAACCTAAGGGAAAAAGAAATGCCATACAATAGAATTTCCAGCTGGGCACGGTGGCACATGCCTATAAACTTCAGCCTATGAAGCGGCTGGAGCTAGGGATTGAGGTCCAAGTCCCACTTGGGACAATATAGCAAGACCTAGTCCCAAAAAATAGCTAGGTGTGGTGGTGCACACCTGTAATCCCAGCTACCTGGGAAGCTGAGCCTGGATATTGCTTGAGTCTGTGGTAGCCTGGGCAACATGAGCCTAGAGTTCCACAGGCAAAAATAGCAAGACCTAGTCTCAAAAATAAATAAATAAATAAATAATAGAACTCCATTTGCTGGTTCTAGTTATAGAACAAGTGTTGTGCTTATAACTTGGCATTCAAGTCACCCCAAGCCCAGTGCTATGTATGCTCACTTGGTCCTGAATGAGGAAAAATACTGAAATCAAAGTCAAAAAGAATGGTGTCATTGAAACCTCTGTGAAACAGTCAAATACACTTATAGATTTGGGATTCCTATATCTAAGTAGAACACATAAAAATGAAAGTGATAATAGTCCTTTCCACTTCCCCAGTGCTTTTTCATCAGTCACCCTATCATATTTGTGGCAAGTACAACCAAGGATGACAGGAGTACATATCTTGCCAGGCTGAGAACCAAAGTGTCTGTAAAACTGGTGACAGAGGAAACAATGGCAAATAGGCAAGGCAGAAGATGACATCTTGCCCCATACAGGAAAATGATACTTCCTTTATCATAAAACCTTTTCTAGAAAGAATGGCCATGGGCCTATATTAAGATGATTCATGACAGCATTGCTCAGCTTTGGGTAGTATAAAATAACACCTGTAGACAAGACATGAGTATATTCTCTGACAAATGGACTTATGAATTTGCCAAGTAGAAAGAGAAAATGCTTGGCCTCTTTTAGAAACAAAGATTATATTAAATCAAGTTTTTAGTAGGTCTCATAGAAAAATATGAGGCCTAGAAAAGCAGAAGCATTGTCTTGTAATCTTAGCCAGCGAGTGCTGCAGTCTTACCAGCAGGGAGCAGACAACCTGGTGAGGCAGCAGCTGGCAGGAAAGATTGCCTGGTAGGGTCTAAGATCTGAGAGGACAAGCTCCATAACTGAGACAACAAGCTTAGCAGCCCCAGAGGATTTTTCTAGAACACTGGAGAATCAAAAAACTGGATAGATTAAATCCTAAATGTTATTAAAATGAATGAAAAAAGTTGGACATGAGTAACACAGAGTTACTTCATTTCAGAAAATGACAAGTTAACAGAGTAGTCCATCTCTGCTACACTGACCACTGAAGTCTCATACATGTTTATGTGAAGCTGCTCAAAAAATGCCAGGAACTCTCTTGAATAACTAGTGTCAAAGGGGAGTATTTTGGAGGCAAATGTTCAGGGGTGTGGGGGACATCACTTCAGAAATATCCATGATTTTATGATGTCAGGTCAAACTGAGGGTGAAGGCTTAAATATTAAATCTTAAAGACAGGCAGATTAAATGAAGGTTACAGACTGAAAGCAGGACATCCGGCCATTTTTTACTAAGAAATCCAGAAAACCACTTTTTTAATATTGACATATGTTATTTATAAAGAATTTCATGAACTAAGACTGCAGTTTGGTTGCCAAGTTCAGATGCCTGATACAGTAAATGAGTCACCACAGTATATGATCAATTCATGATCAGAATAAGGCTAATTTTCATTGGTTAAATAAATTTGTAATCTTAAAAATGGCATATTCATGTTCATAGGGTATAGATTTTAGCTACTGATTTTGCTGTGAAGTATTTATCTTAATTTTTAAATAGGGCACAACATTTTCAAGCTTTTATTTAATTAGAATCTAACACAAAATGTTTCCAACTCCCCTCCAAAATTTGCTGAGGTTAAAAAAATACACTGACATGGTTTACCTAAAATATACTGTGCAGACACTTGTGTAATAACCATTTTGCACCTTGTTGTAGGAAGGTGTTTCCATACTAGCCCCCTATTTAACAAATCTTGCCAGACCAACTTAACTATGCAATCATCTACGGCCCGTTCTCTTGGATCAATTTTGCCTGGAAAATGGTGGTTCTTATTACAATTCTGATTTTTTGTTTTTTTTAAAAAAGTGCTCCGGTAAGCAAATGTGAACACAATAAAAGATTCAAAATCCATAGTTCTCAAAGGGTTTTCACTTTAAAAAGCAGAAGTTCTTAAAACATGGAAATCAAAGGAGGACCAGTATTAGAATCAACACTATTAATAGCAAAAATGTTCAATGATGCCATCTTTAAACATCCCCAGCTATGAAAGAACAGGAAAGAAAGAAGAGAGCTTAGGTACACAGACATTCCAAAGTGAGGGGTAAAAAGCTGAAAATCTTTGTAAACAAGCTGTTTCCTCCATCTAGTACTTAGATATGATATCTCTGCAAGGTGGACTAACATCAAAAGTTATAGGAAAAAAAATTCAGAAATGTTGAAATGATACCAAACTCTAGATTAGGTAAATCAAACACCTAAAGGAAAATAAAGGTTTATTTAAATGTTTGCGAAACCTTGTTTGTGAATATGTAAGTAGATGGGTGACTAAAATGGAATACAAACCAGAACAAGAAGCCATATTCTTAACGAAGAAGGAAAATTAGAAACCCGAGATTCAAACGTACAAATCCTTGGTTGAGTTTCTTCAGATCCCCAATTATATTACTCAAGACTTTGCACCTGGTTCAGTTAGAATTTTTAAGCTTCGTTTCCTTCTGTAAATTGGGAAAGCAACAGTACTCATCTCACAGAATTGAGGCAAAGATTAAATGATGGCGATAAGAGATTTTAACCACAGAGTCTTGGCACACAGTAAATGTTCATGAAGTATTAATTCTTGCCAATATTTAAGATCAAATTAATCTTCAATGTCCACCAGCACCAGCAATACCATAAATTAATTAAAAGAGTGACCCTTGGCAATTTTGAGTCCAAGTCCTGATTATTTTATCACCAAATGCCATTTTTCATCACAAAACTGTTCTGAAAATATAAGTGGATGTGTTTAATGTGCCTAATGCAATGAATTTTCTACATCCTCACACTCATCCCTCTCTCTTCAGGATTAGCCAACAAATGCAATTTTCACTGGCCAAGAACATAGGGCTGAGAAAGACACAGGGCTGTGGCGACTTTTCTCTGAATTAGTTGGAGAACATTCATGTTTTCCTTGGCAGCAGGAACACATAACGTAGTCTTCAGGGTATACAGTAGTGTATACATCGTCCATATATTTGCATAAAGTTTCAAAGCACTTTCTTGATAGATGCATTATGACAGCTGCTGTCACAATATATTTATATAAATTTTACACAGATTTTATAAAGTAAACTCACAAATGTTTATTTACCTAAGGAGGGGTGTGTTTTGGCATTGGTGAGGATAATCATTCCATCTCACTATAGAAGGTAATACCAGCTGACATGCTCCTTTTACCATTGCCGTAAATAGGCTGGTGTTCACTATGAATACATGAAGCAACCCCACACATACAGTAGGTCACTGTGTAACCATTTCTTAAAAAATATTTTTTCCATAAAAAAATAGCATCGATGAGTTCCATCACCCCCATCCATCCAAGGTCTAGAGGGAAAGTTGAAAGAGATGGATATGACTTTTAGTTCAGAGAATCTCTCAGGCAAATTGTCATAGCTCCAGCTGGCTGTCCATTTTTCCATATGAAAGAGTTTGCCAGTGGGAAAAACAATGACAATTCCTTATTGACAGATGCCGACTTTTAGCCAGTCTTCTTTTAAAGAAACTTAAAGCCCAGATTGGCCAAATCTTTCCCTCAAAAAAAATTAAGGTAATTCATATTCAATCTCCTATAACATTTCTTAAACTAGAACTTGGTGGAATTTTGTTTTATAGGAAGTTACATGGACTTTGATGACACAAGACTCCTACAATGAAATGAACAGATTGTGTTTACTTTAAAGTATACGAATATCCGGTGGAGAAAATAAAAGATAAGGTGTTTCTCCAAATTAATTGATCATTAAACCTTTTTGCCATCGCACATGAACAATAAAATAGAGGCACAATTTGGAAAATTTTTGTCAATGACATTTACTACCATAAGTCTGTCCTTAGTTTCTTCAATTCTGGGTCCTTCTTTCATACAAACAAGATCCTAGATGGAGCAATCACTATCCCTTAATCAAACAATGAGCTATATTATCCAAAGTCATACCCCCAAAACACTATATTAAGTAATACACTCTAATATTTAGTTTAAACTTTTTTTGAGACTAGGTCTCGCTATTTTTACCCGTGGAACCACAGGCTCTTGTTGCCCGGGGTACCACGGACTCAAGTAATCCCCAGACTCAGCTTCCCAGGTAGCTGGGATTACAGGCGTGCGCCACCATGCCCAGCTATTTTTTTAACTAGGTCTTGCTACGGGCCCCAGGCAGGACTCGAACTGCAATCCCTAGCCCCAGCCACTTCATAGGCTGAAGCTTACAGGCACAAGCCACCGTGTCCAGCCTCCATTTATCTTATTTCTTGTGTATGTGTTTTAGGAATTTTAGAGACTTTACTATAGAGGGAAAAAGACTTCCACCTTTAAATATAGCTCTTTTTTAATACTATAAATTAGGTCACCCTACCAATGTCTGGCTCTAGACTATTTACAGATACATAGCATCTACCTCCCAGATCCTCTGAAACCATAACTGACTACAAATTCCCCAGCTAGAATATGTGGGATATGTGGTTTCTATGCCTTTAAAGGGGGTATTTTTAGGACACGATGGGGAATATTTCAGCTATGCCTTTCTCTTGCCCTTTTTTCTTTTTCTTTTTTTGCATGGAAAACTTGCCTCTCAATCCCTGCCAGTGGATGGGCTGAAAAAAGTGACAGTGTGAACAAATAGACCCCTTATAGAATCTGCAGTAGGCGGTAAAGATAGAAACAAATATCCAAGGAAAAGGTTGATTTACCCCTGTGACTCCTTTGGGGTGGGACTTCATGGAACCACAAGAAAGGCTGCCAGCACAGACAGTGATGGTCTAAGTTAGATCAAATGCTGTGTATACAGAATAAAACAAGCCAGGAGCTTTGAGCATCACACTAGGCTACCAGGCTGCCCTGCAGAGGGTTCTCCTTCATTTGTGTTTTAAAAAGGCAAGGGGTTGAAATATGAATTTAACGACCATCCCATTCCTCATTTCCTTGATGTTGAAATAATAACAACAAAACAATATTATTTTTCAAACTGTAAGTGGTTTAAAACAACTTCCCCATTAATCTATTTTGTTTTCACTTGTGACATTCAACAAGCACATGTGATTCTATATTTATAACCAAAAAATGTCTTATATGAAAAAATATTCAGGATCACTTATAATCAGGGAAATGCAAATTAAAACCACTATGATATATAGGACACCACCTTACATGGGCAAAAACACTTCCCATTTAAAAAAAGGAATACTTTTACACTGTTGGTGGGAATGCAAACTGGTTCAACCATTATGGAATTCTGGGTGGAGGACTTCAAACTACTAAAAATGGAACTACAATTTGACCCAGCAATTCCACTTCTGGGAATCAATCCAAAGAAAACAAACAAACAAACAAAAATAACACACTAGAACTAGTTCAAAAGAAACTTGCACTCTTGTTTGACTGCAACACTATTTACAATAGCCAGGATATTGAAATGTCCCAAATGCCCCAAAACAGATGTATGTATCAAAAAGTTGTGATATATTTACATGGTAGAATATTATTCAGCAATCAAAAAGACAAACCTCTGCCATTCACAGCAACAAGGATGGAGCTGAAAGGAATTATGCTGGCTGAATTAGAAGGAAAAAGATAAATACCAGAAGGTCTCACTTATATATGGAATATAGATAAGTCAAGCAAAAAGACAAGAAATAGTAAAAGCTAATCAGTACAATATAGAAATGGAACATCCAGCAAATGAGGAATTAAGAGGGGGATGAAACAGGGGAGCAAGGAACTAACTACTAAAGAGAACTATGAGGGAAAATGGTGATGGGTCATGGGTGATATGGTGGTAGGAGAAATAGAGGGACTACAATAATGTAAAATAATTGATTTTTTTTAAAAAGAATTGTCTTTTGTTCTCCACTGAGCTCCCAGTCCTTAGCAGAATGTCTTTTTCCAATAAATAATCACAGCCTTTGCTGACGGGCTGCTACACCATTAGGTAATCTACCTTCCACAGTTGAAATCCTAGCTAACAGTTTTCATTCTGTCCATAATTAGCATTTTACTGCTCCTTTTATAGTCGATGATGCTGATGGTATTTTTAATGATGAACTCATCAACACTTATCTAAATCCAATTTTGTCTTTCCATACGACAGTTTCACGTAGACTCATTCAGACTAATCATCATATCCCCAACTGGTTGTCTTTCTAGATAGAGTTAGCCAGATAAATAGATGCTAATAGTTTGTCTTTAACTGTGTACAAAGGTTCTTCTCTTCCCATGCTGGTGAGTGAAGGCTGTGCTTGATGTCTCCTCCCAAGGAGGCAACATGCATATCCAGGAGCCTCTAGAATGGATACCAGCAAAGTATCTTAGTATTTCTGAACAAGCACACAGGAACCAAAGGACAATGGCAATGCTAAAATTCGGGGACAGTAAAAAAATTATTTACTTTGTATGGAAAAGACAACTTATATCAATGATTTTTCAAACTTTTTGACCTCATGCTTAAAAATTACTGAATCTATGAGTTTTTGTTTACTTAGATTATATCTACACATTCACATTTGTTATTAGAAGTTAATTTGTTATTTTTAAAATAACAAAACCCATCATGTTAACATATTTACACAATTTTAGGGAAAAAAGCTATACTTTCCATAATAAAAAGAAGAGTGACACTGTTTGATATCTTTGCAAGCCTCATTTTAATAAGTTTAATAATAGATACATACTGACTTAATAGAACATACTATATTCTTCTATTGTGTCTTTCAATTTATTGCAATTTGTGATTTGGGGTACAGTATATAAAGAAAACCCAATCTCATATAAACATGCATTTGGAAAATAGAGGGTTTTAATAGTGTTTTTATATGATTGTGGATACAATTCTTTGATATTATACCAAAATTTAAAAATTTCAGAGGTTGGCTATAATGTAGAATTAAAAGCCATATCAATGAACTAATCTCTGTTACATTAAAATGTGTTTATCTTATATTCTGAGTTGGTGTTTTATTCATATGTGGCTTATGCAATACTTTGCACTGGTCAGTTTGCAAATATTTACTTAGATTTTCCAAGTATTCAAATAGTTCATTATCAAATATCAAATATAAAAAAGAATATTCACTAATATTGCCTCTTATTACTTCAGGAAAGTCTTTAAGTATTCAAAAATTATTAAGTTCATAGTGACAAATTAACAGCTTCCATAATTCTAATTTTTACATGAAAGCTCAAATTTTATGATGAGCACAGCTCACTGCCTCCCTATGTATATGCAAGCATCTCTCATTTTTCTCTTTTCCTTAATATAGTATACTATTGAAAAAAATTATCATAAGCAATTTAACTGTAATATTTTGCTAAAGTAGCATGCTCACTTTTTTTCTGCCAAATGTCCAAGCCTGAATAATTTGTCTGTTAATCATTCTCTCAAGTGAAAATGAAATTCCATGAAAAAGTGGTTAGTGCGGCTCACATCTCAAATAAACACATAAGTGCTTTCCCTTTTTCTAGTCTATTTCAATATTCAGCAGATGTTTACTGCATACTCCCATGCTAAATGATGTGTATTAAAAGGAAAGATTGGGAAGGAGGATGTTAAAAATAAATAAAGGTAAGCTTTAACAAAACTTAATAAATTTTAGTTTTATCAAGGACATTTTAGTGTAAAAATGACTTTTTGTTTTCTTAAATGAGTCAGAAAGTGACCACTCTTTGGGGGTCCAGAACTTTTACTCATCTTCAGTCCAAATGGAGACATATTTTAAAAGACAAATAACATCTTGGTATTATGTTTGGTACTATGTTAAAAATAGTTCTGACCTCATGAACCCTCTGAAACAGTCTAGGGTATTCCCAGCAGTCCATTGACTACGCTTTCAGAATCTAAGAGTCAAATGCCTTGACTCTTGGATTCTTGAGGTCTACCTCCATGAAATAATCCTTATAACCATGATAAACAACCAGAATATAACAGTACATTTGAGTCACAGACATGAACTCTGTGACCCCAGGGAAACACTGAAAATCATCACCTCAAGAGGCAAGGTCTCTTAGTGAACTGTAAAGTCACATGGACTGTGGGACAAAAGGGGTCATCAGACACCCACAAGCCAGGCAGAGATGGGCAAAGTCTGAAAACACCAGTTTATTTCCAGTAACCCAGACAAAAATTCATATTAGTCATTTACACCCACATTTTCAGGTATTTAGTAAAAAGAAAACAAAAAGAAAATCTTTTGAGAGGGAGAAAAATGGAGTATAAATCTAAGAGGCAAAACTGAGAAAGAGCAGATGCTTATGTCTCTAGAGTTTTCACTTTTTCTCTGAAAACACATCTGTCATCAACTGGAACTCAGAAGACCAACAAAGCACTTTTATAAATAAACACAGTGGCCATTTTCATTTTAGTGACCCTGAATTCTTGGTAATCAATCTGATGACCATGAAACGCCAGCTAACCCTTCTACAATGGACTTTAGGCAGACTGCCCTGGCCATTGTATGGAGTAAACCGGTTTCTATAGGAATTAAACTTGTCATATAAGGTCAACAAGATGGCTTTTTTAGCTGCTTGCTTAAAATTTTCACCTAAAGAAAGCTGAAAGAGAATTTTCTATATTCCTCTCATTCACTTCAAAATCCAAGAAATTCAATACGCACAAAGAAATGATCCAAGGGAAGAACTTTTGGTTCACAACAATGAAAGTGACTGAGTGCCTGTTTGTCAGATAAAACACAGCTTTGCCTACTGTTGGTCCAAATTCACCACCAGGAGGTACAGAACCAGTTTAGTTCTCAGACCAGTCAGGGAAAAAGAGAGTAAGGGGTCATCCAGTGTCAAGACCTTTACCCTTCCAGTTCCTCACGGGCATATACTACGTAATTAGCTTTCTTATTTGACATGCCAGAAGATAATAGTCTAACACTCAATTCAAAAGAGATGGTCTGGAAGGTCGTGAAACTCCCTAAGTTCTCCAGTCCTGATACATCCTGGTCATGGGTTCCCCCTGCCCTCCCAAACTCTCTGAAGCTAATAAGCCCTGTTTAGACTTTCAAACACATGTAAACATCTAATAGGATGATTAGAAATATCCTGGCAGCTCTATGTCCAGAATTTTCCTTTAAGGAACATGTAGGACATGAACACATTCTAGGCTCCCCTGCTGTTCCCCAAGTCCAGTTCACAGAAAACCATGCCTGGCACCCAACACAATTACTAGTCTCCCCAACTGCATTTACTGAAATATGCTCATGCTTTGCAGCTGGGTTTTCACCTCAGTTCCTTTTTCAAATCTCTGAACACTTATTCTGCTTAGCACCCAGGGCCTACAACCAATTCTCCAGGTGCCCTTGAGCCTCAGGTTAAAAGGTAGAAGCCTTATCACAGATCTCTAACACCTGCAGTCCAGACCTTGTGACCCTCAGGCAATGCAGTCTCCTGGGGAGCCACTAGCTCATCTTTTTTGCAGGCCCCACTCACCTGAAGCTGAGCATGTTTTATTCCAGTACCTGCCCGTCTGCCTGGTGGCACCTGGAGTTTTTGAGCCTACCCTCTATTTCCTCCACAGCTGTCACATCTGGGAGTTCCTGTGTCTCCTACACAAATTCAAACAAGTATTTTGAAATCAAAGAAAACAATTCATAACATCATTTCACACACTGTGAATCATTTGATTAAAAGATCAGGTTTAAGTTTGTGCTCTCTTCTATATTGTGAGGAGGATACAACCCTGTTATGTTTAGGGGGAGCAAATAATTTTCGAACTCATTTATAAACAGCAACTAATTACATAGAAATCATTTGCATGCGTCTACAGATTCTTATTGTCTACTCATTAAAATTGTACACTTGAGTCACTGCTTGCCAATCACTGTGATTTCATTCCCTCCACAAATTTGGAAATCCTGAGGCACCAGACACCTAGAGAAGAATCGAGAGTCCAAATCCAGGTCTCCAGATTTGCTCCAAATATCTTCTTTGGGCACTGGCACCAGAATTATCCCAGCTAAAAATGAGACCAGGCAGGGCATGGTAGCACATGCCTGCAGGTGGCAGCCTAGGAAGCCACAGCCAGGGCCAGGGATTTTGGTTTCAGTCTCACGGGGGGCACATAGCAAGACCTAGTCCTCAAAAAATAGTTGGGCATGGTGGCACGCACCTGTAATCCCAGCTACCTGGGAAGCTGAGGCTGGGGATTACTTGAGTCTGTGGTACCCTGGTCAACATCAACCTGCGGTTCCACAGGCAAAAATAACGAGACCTAGTCTCAAAAAAATAAAATAAAATAATAAAATTTTAAAAATAAAAATGAGGCCATGCTGAGCATTAGTGAGTTGAGGCTGAGCATTTTAATGAATAATTTCATATTCAGGATTTGTATTAGTAGTAGTATTATGAACTGAATGTCACATATCAGGATCATAGGCCAGTGGAAGAGTAAAAATGATCGTCATCTACATGATAGAATGTCCATTGGCAATATCTAAAATTGATTAATTAAAATAAACAATGCATACATGTCATTGGGTAATATGGAGAGAGACATCAGAAGAAATAACCAAGGATGTTGCAATGGTCAGTTGTGGGAGAAAGGACACAGGTTTTTCCTTTATGGAAAATGGGACAGAGACAGACAAACCAAAAAAACCACTTTCTTAGAAGACCTTTTCCTTCATTGACCCTCTTCAGCAATCTTAGTTCACTTTCTTACTAGAATCCAAGAGTATTTGAGTTTGTTCAGACCCCTTCTGCTTATGTATCAATCTCTGTGACAAGAGATAGATTACCTTCACTTTCAACTTCCAAGGGGAAACCTAGAAGAGTGATCAGTCACAGTATCATACCAGAGGGCAAGTCACAACTTGTACCTGAGACAAACTCTCCACCACTGCAGAGGAAAGGAGGGGTGGGCTGACCACCTTGCCAACACAATAGACTTTTTCTATTTCTTCTCTTGCATTTATTTATGTGTTTGTTTGTTTGTTTATGTATGTATGTATGTATGTATGTGTGTATGTATGTATGTATGTATGTATGCATGTATATATTTATACAAATGCTCAAAGAACTGGTCCAGCCATTCATAACATTGTACAGGGAAGTTACATGTAAATTATACCTGCAGGCTATTTTTCTTCCAGGCTGCACAGTAGATTTCAGAATGCTGGCTCCCACAAGTGTTCATTATACATCCTGTAGGGTTTCCTGACTGAGAAATCTTTCATTAAAGACGTTAGGTTCTTCCTAACATGTTTGAAGTCTCCAACATTTTGAAGTCTCCACTGCCTTAAAGGGTCAAGATTTCACCCCTTAAGCAGTCTTAGAAATGAAGAAAGGGGTTACCTGAGGAGATCTCTTTACTGTCTTCCCCCAAGCCTCACACAACATGAGAGAAAGCAAAGCCTTGGAGGCAATCCCTACAGGCAGCTCTCCACAGGGTTTGCCCAGCATAATAAGACAAGAATAGTGATCCCTATTAAGTGGGATACTTTTCAATTTAAAATGCCTGCTATTTTCAAAACTGAATTTTCTCAGCTCTAATTTGAAAAGAATCCCCCCCAAAATAAACCACCATTTGTTGACAGGGGTCTGGAAGTTTCTACATCAGTTAGACAGCTTTTATCACTCCCAGGCTGACTCTAGAAGTTACAATTGATAAGCACCATGGAGCAGACAATCACTGAACTTTTTAACAAAGGTATTCCTCATGAATTCATTATACTTCCTGTTGCTCGCTGTCAGCACACTTTAAGAACAGCAATATTCCACAAGAAAGTAAGTTCCCTGATGACTGAGACATCTCTGTTTTTCCCTATATAGAAGTGATACATTTCAAACTCTTCAGTGTCTGCATTCAATAACTAGTTATTCAATGGATGACAGAATGAATGTCCGATACACAGAGTGATGAATATAGCTTAGACAGCTTGGCACTTTCTCAGGATAACCATGTCTGCAGGAATGAAGTGTTAACAAGGAACCTGATAAATATCCTTTACATTCCACTGCATATATATAAGTCTGAAGGGAAAAATTCCTAACCTGGTGTCTTCAGCAAAGCATTAGAAAATGAATGCAAGACTCATAATTCTCCAATTCTTGGAAAATTTGATTCACAATAAGACTTTTGTTCCACTTCATGTACAGTTCTTTGTTAGGTAAGCATCAGTATAAACATATTACCAGAAAATAGCAATACCTATCTGCAATAATTATTGTGAAACCTAAGCAAAACATGACACCTAAATTGCCACGCATAGCCTCTGGCATATATAAAACCTAACAAATACTACTTCTTCAGAGGATCATGACTGGATTAAAAAATAATTCATTTTGATTAGATTTGAATTCATTAAGTCAGATTAAAATCATTTTACTTGAAGGAATAAGTTGACTTTTAAAAAACACGCTATGACAAAGTCACACATGCAATTTCTCTTGATGAGTAGGTAAAATAAACCTTCACTACTATTGATGATTCGGTATTGCTAAGAATTTAGAGATGACAGACATCCGTGAAACTCACACTAAACAGTGACTCATCCCAAAACATTCTAAAAATTTCAAACAATTTAAAATTTTTTCTCCTCTTTTTCACAAGCTTTGTCCACTTCTCTCACCCTAAATTGCTTCTGAAATACTTCAGGTTTTCTCTGTTAGTACTCTGATCTGAGCCTTTGTACATATTGTACTTTTTACTTCTCTTCCAAAATCATATTTCCTCTGGCACATGGAGGTTTATTTTCCAGATTTCAGTCTGGCTATTCTTTCAGAAAACCTTATAGTATAGCATCTTCCCCCTCCCCAGTAACTAAGGGAGTTCACTCCTGTGTAGTCTCGTTGGCACATTCTACAGTTCTTGGAGCACTAATTGCTCATGTGTTCAGCTTATAAGCACTTCATATCATTTTATACAGTCTTTATTATACTGCCCTATAGGTACTTTATTTGTGTTCATTCTGCACCGTGGCCCCAGGAAGCAGGAACCATGAGTACCCTATACAAGGATATCCCCAGCAGAAGCACTAGGACCGGGCACTGGCCCCTGGGGTGGGGTGGGGTGGGGGGGGTTGACTCCACATGTTTTTGTGAAATGAATCAGCAAACAAAGCAGAAGTCCCTGCTGGCTGCTGGTTAACTTGCCTTACAAAAACAGAGTGCTGTTTCTGTCACATCACTTCAAGAAGAAACTAACTCAGTAATATCAAGCAGCTTTCCACAAGGTTGTGTGAGCTCATTCTCCAAGGATTAGGAAGCTGAGTGGACAAATGACACATAACAGCGGGGAGATCCCAGAAGTAACAGCTGAGCAGGGTGCTGAGACAAGAGTCAACCTTTACTAGCAGAGTCCTTGATCTTGGTGTCCTGACCAGAGAATGACTCCTACATTGCTAACACATATAGTTCCCTTTAGTCCTAACTATCCAGAACATGTGATTTATTAAAAAATCAAAGCCCAAGTTGCCATTGTATGTTTAGAAGTTGAAGGGAGGCCGGGCACGGTGGCTCGTGCTTGTAAGCTTCAGCCTAAGAAGCGGCAGGGGCTAGGGATCGCGGTTCGAGTCCCGCCTGGGGCCCGTATAGTGAGACCTAGTTCCAAAAAATAGCTGGGTATGGTGGCGCATGCCTGTAATCCCAGCTACCTGGGAAGCTGAGGCTGGGGATTGCTTGAGTCTGTGGTACCCCGGGC